>CM029605.1:63250948-63320368 GCA_017311375.1 Mytilus coruscus | reverse complement strand
TTTATTCTGCTCTCTATTCTGTAAACCTCGTCAAGACCCTCATATGAATAAGATCTGAGAATAAGTATAACCTGAAAAATATAGGAGTTGGTCAAATCAACTTGAAACTTGGTTCACATATATATATACACATGTTCATTATGGAAATATAGTGCAACTAAGCATGGTGTTCTATTGGCACATATTCTGTTTTTGGTCAAGACTATCCTGTTTTAATATTCACAGGTTATTTATTTTTCATCAAAAAGATTTTTTTCTCGCCTTGACGAAGTCAAAAAGCGAGACTTAGGTATGCTGTTTCCGGCGTCGGCGACGGCGGCGTCAACAATGTATTAGTTTGTGATTAGGTCTACTTCATGGTGAACCACTAGTGGTAGGTCAATGATATTTGGTATGTAGTTGTATTAGCATTGGCACATCTCATTACCATGGAGATTATTTGGCCCCGCCCCCTAAGTCAAGGTCTATTGACTTTGAAACTTTTCATAGTTTACATGTATTAGTTTGTGATTAGGTCAATTTATGGGGAACCACTAGTGGTAGGTCAATGATATTTGGTATGCAGTTGTATAAGCATTGGCATATCTCATTTCCATGAAGATTATTGGGCTCCGCCCCCTTAGTCATGGTCTATAGACTTTGAAAATTTTGCTAAGTTAACATGTATTAGTTTGTGATTAGGTCAGTTCAAGGGGAACCATTAGTGGTAGGCCAATGTTAATTGGTGTTCAGTTGTATAAGCATTAGCACATCTCATTTCCATGGAGAATATTTGGCCCCGCCCCCTCTGTTATGGTCTATGACTTTGAAACTTTTGCTTAGTTTACATGTATTAGTTTGTGATTAGATCAGTTTAAGATGAACTGCTAATGTACATGTTAAGTCAATGATATTTGGTATGCAAATGTATCGGCATTTGCAAGTATCGTTTCCATGGAGATTATATAGCCCCACCCCTGATCATGGCTCATTGACTTTGAAACTTTTACATAGTTTACAAGTTAATGTTTGTGTTTAGGTTTGTTTAAAGGGAACGACTTATAATAAGTCAATGGTATTTGGTATGCAGTTGTATTAGCATTGGCACATCTCATTTCCATGGAGTATATTTGGTCCTTACCCCTCAGTCATGGTCTATTGACTTTGAAACTTTTGCTTAGTTTACAGGTATTACTTTGTGATTAGGTCAGTTTATGATGTACCACTAATGTAAAGTCATTGATATTTGGTAATACATTTGCAAGTTTCATTTCCACGGAGATTATATAATCCCACTCCCTCATTATGGTTCACTGACTTTGAAACTTTTGCATAGTTTACAAGTTAATGTTTGTGTTTAGGTTTGTTTAAAGGGAACGACTTATGAAAAGTCAATGGTATTTGGTATGCAGTTGTATTAGCATTGGCACATCTGATTTCCATGGAGATTGCTTAGCCCTGTACCTTCAGTCATGGTTCATTGACTTTAGATATTTGCATAACTTACATGTTAAAGTATTGCTATTTTAATTTCAACATTTGCATTATCAAAATAACAAATAGGCGAGACATATCTCTGTGTTAACAGTTTATTATATTCCCTCAAACAAATTAAAATTGAGAATGGAAACTGGGAATGAGACAACAACCTAACTAAAGAGCAGAAAACAGCCCAAGGTCAGGATATTTCTGAATTTCAATGAAATATTAAAAAAGCTTCGTTCTCATGGAAGCTCAGCTTTAACCAACAGAGATTTTTACTCCTTGACCTTATCTTTTTTCGGAAACTTTTTTAATCCTTGACCTCATCTTTTTTCAGAAACATTTTTACTCCATGACCTTATCTCTTTTCAGAAACTTTTTTACTTCTTGACTTTATCTTTTTTCAGAATTATTTTTACTCCTTGACCTTATCTTTTTTTCAGAAACTTGGGTTCAAGGTGACACAGTAATAGCAAAGGTTACACAGGCTGACATCGAGTGTACAAATGGCAGAATACAGTTTATAGATACAATAATGGGTATACCTTACCTAGACCTGGCCAACCTTATCTGTAGTGACCTCTGGTTGTTGTAAGTCATTAAATTGAATAGATTGTTAAATTAAGATAATACCGGTATTGTTTATTATGCTCCCGCTGGGGTGAAGGGGGCATTAAAGGTTTACCCATTTATCTTTTTTTCAGAATATCATTGTGGTTTCCATTCTCTAACGTAAGTTTGCCTCAACCAAATGTTATGAAACTTATAAACAATGCTTATTACCTCAAAACTCAGATCAAGTTCTAATTTGGGTGGCGTCACTTTTACCGTTCTTGTTTTATGCCCTTTATAATGTTGTATGCGAGTGGCGGCATCATCTGTCATTCTCCATTTATTTTAAGAATGATTAATGTTTCAAACAATGAAATTATAATGAGAACAGATGATACACATGTTTCCTGAATGTTCATCATGACCAATTGTATTTGTGAATTAAAAAAATCATGATCTCAATATTTATTTACAAATGGAGATGTGTGGTATACACCAAGGAGACAGCAACCCAACAAAAAAAGTAACCTCTAGACATCTAGTGGGCAACATAAGTCTTCAATAACAGACAGATGTCTACACATTATATAAAGTGTTCTGAGTCTATAAAAGTTGTGAATGAATTTAACAGAAGCAAACAAAGATTTGCCATTACCACCCAATTCTCAAAATGAAAAAAAAACATTAAAAGAGAGGCGAAGGATACCAAAGGGACATTCAAACTCATAAGTCGAAAATAAACTAACAACGCCATGGCTAAAAGAAAAAACAAACAGACAAACAACAGTACACAAAACAACATAGAAAACCAAAGACTGAGCAACACAAACCCCACCAAAAACAGGGGGTGATCTCAGGTGCTCCTGATAAGATATGACATAAACAGTCTAAAAATGTGGCTGAGTTAAACTAGTTTATTGCATGTTTACTAGATCAAATCAAAAACAGTGTGCTCTTTGCCACTTCTTTATAGCACTCCCTGAAGTTTTTTGTCAGCTTGTAGAACTATATGCTATATTTGTCTTTGCAGGAGAACATATGATTACATGAGATCGCTTGGTATGAAAAACTACTTGACTGACAGAAGGTTCTACAGTCAACAGTGTACATTTGAGTCACAAGGCTATCCTCCAAATTATGGAATCAACAATTACTTCAACAAAGTGGGACTGGCTACTATTCCACCGTGGACAGTGAATCCACCATGGGATATGGGCTACTGTGGAACAGCATCATCACCATGTGAACTGACATTCTTTGCTCCAAACTCCACAGCCATAGATTATTTCTCAAATACTAACTATGGTGAAAAGATCATGAAAAATGCTTATGCTTTTCAAAGGGTAAGATTGAAATTTATACATGTACAATGTTACTATTAATTTAAAATTTAATGCATACATTTTATTGGACATGTTGTACACAATGTTGTAGAAGTGTGAATCTCAAAAATACATTAATATATGTATAAAGATATTTTCATGTTTTGTAGTGTGTTTCATAGTCAACTTATATGATGGAATTTAAATGGAATATAAATAAAAACACTGTATATCAGGAATTTTTGTGTATTTAAATTTTTGGTCTGATCGCTGTCAGCTTTTTATCCCAATAAAGTCCCAACTGTTCAGGGTTTGACCTCTGTGGTCGTATCAAGTTGCGCCCACTGAGCATTTTATTATCACAATAAAGCCCCAATGATAAGTCCTGCAACTTCCCCGAATGTGACCTACTGAATTAGACTTATCACTGGGTTTGTACTAACATGAGCAACACAACGGGTGCCACATGTGGAGTAGGATCTGCTTACCCTTCTGGAACATCTGAGATCACCTCCAGTTTTTGGTTTGGTTGTGTTGCTCAGTCTTTGATTTTCTGTGTTGTGGGTTTTTAATGTTGTTTGTTTGTCTTTTTCTTTTTAGCCATGGAGTTGTCAGTTTATTTTCGACTTGTGAGTTTAAATGTCCCATTGGTATCTTTCGCTCTCTTTTTTTCATATTTGAAATGCATGGAACATGCCCATAAAACAGGAATCTCAAACTCAGTCAAACTTCTATTTCTGTGATCACGAATAAAAATAGATGACAAAATATATGGAATAGGATTTAAACAATGTGAAGCTGTATATTGCACATGTAGCTTAAAGTTAATTGCTCCCTAAATAAATTCTTCACAACAGTGAAAACAATTTCTATAGTTCTGACTGACCATTGATAAGCTAGTTTTGAGGTGTTACAGTGAAATAAATTTTTGTAGTAATACTTGATATCAGTTTTGTTACTCCTTAGTTGTGACATTGCATTTAAGTTTATATAATATTAATCCCAATCCAAGGTGAATGGATGGAGTAACCTGTTTTACCTTTGTCCTTCTGTTCATATGTTGAAACTGTTGAGAGCTTCCTCAAATTTGATAACATGCTTCGTGAGAGTAAGCTATACCCAATTCTTATCATCTTCCTGTTTATTCCTAAGTAATCGAACTAATGTATCACTAGCCTGTCAACACTAAGGTTGTGAGTTCGATTCCCGCACGTGGCTGGTCTAAACTCCAATCTTAATTGACTAATATTGTCAATTTTCCTACTGAAGCAGTCTGTGCCAAAATCTTTTCCAACTACCATTTCGAAGACAAATATTCCGACATTTTTTCTTATGTGTCTAAACAAAATTTTGCCATTACATACTAATAATAAGAATAAAATTTTACTAGTCTGGGGCATCGGACTAATGGCTAACGGTGCAGACTGCTGAAGGTCTGTGGTTCTCTCTGGGCACTCCAGCTTCCTCCACCAGTAAAACTTACCACAATATTGCTGGAAGTAGCGTGAAACACCAGTCAATCAATCAATCCTGTTCACTCAATACATTTTATTGGGGTATCATCAGTATTGCTCACAGTACATCTTCATTGATCTTGTTTATCTAATTGCATATGTTTATTTTTAGGTATTAACCAGACTGATGTTTCGTGGGAAGATAGAATTAGAGACACTAGCAAATACCAACTACAATTACAAGTCTATACATGGTGATTCAATACGAATCTCCAAATCTAATGATAGATGTAAGTAGAAATTATAGATAAGGGTCTGGAATCGGTTTCACAAAAAACTTACGACTAAGATTTATCGTAAGTATACTGAATTGTTCATGACTTATGATCAATCTTAATCGTAAGTTTTTTTGTGAAACCGACTCCGGGATGGGATCCATTCATTTCATTATTCTTTAAATTTTTTTTATGTAACTCTTTAGTATTTATATTTTTTACCCATTATTCTCTATTCTCTAAGCCTACTTTTCTCTATCCTTTTTTTAGGGCCCTCTTCTGTAGTATAAGCCCATTATTTTCTATTCTGTAAACCCCATACAGACCCTCATAGATGAGATACTTTTAATATTAGACTAATTAGATTTGGTATGATTGCCAATGATATAACTATAGACAAAATACTTGAAGGACAAGGATTTAAACAACTACAGTTCATCATATGGCCTTCAAAACAGAACACTACCCATACCATAAAGTAAGTATAGGGAAAGGCCTTGTGATGGCAAAATGTGAAAGAATATAAAAGAGAAAACCAACAGCCTGCTAAGCCAAAAAAAAATAAGTGAAAACCAGTTATGACACACAGCAACCATTAACTGTCAATAGACTACAAGCTTCAGGCTTCAAACAGGTGCATGAAGAATATTACTTTATTAAAACAATTGTTTAGATAAATCCTGCTCTTAAAAAATGTCTCATCTTTTATATCTCTTTTTAGAGCAAAACAAGAGCTTTAAATTCTGGAAAAGAAGTGGCTATTTTAAGTTTTGCTGAAAAAAGTCCAATTGAAAAATTACATTTGGAATTTGTAAATTTTTACTGGGAACTAGAAAAAATGCATCTAATCTTGCAACTAGAGCTGAATTGGGGAGACTTCCTATAGAATTTAATATTAAAACACAAACTTTATTATATTTAAAGAGATTTGAATGTTGTAAGTTAAATCCTCTTTTGAAAGAAGCTTACATGCTTAGCAAAAATTTAAACACAGAAGGAGTATACTCCTGGCCTTGCGGTCATAAAACTTTCGAGCACGATTGTATGTACTATGACTCAGAAATCAACCAATCAAAATACAGGATTTGGTGTTTTGAGCACATATTTTGTACTCCGAGTACTGAGTAAAGTTTTATGACCGAGGGACCTGGTTTACCTATGTAAAAATATTTCAAGTGAACTTAATTTAGATATTACACATATACAAGATATTAGTTCAGAACTAAAATAAATAATTCATTTAAAAGTTATATAAAACAAGCTCTAAAACTACTGTGAAAATTTAATTCATAATAATTACATTACATGTATGTTTCATTATAATACGTTATTTTGATTGGCTAACAGCAATCTCACATCATTCTGAAATTAACTTCCATTTCAAAATGAAATGTAACATTCATGATGACACGAGCTTCCACAATAAAGTGCACAGGTAAATAAAAGAAAAACTTGATAGAAATCTTGTTTTCATGATCCTAGCAAAAAAAAGTAATTATAAGTATTGAATGCTTCTTTTAGTAATTTTATAGGGTTGTAAAAGTGTTGACCATGCGCACATTTTTAGAATGAAGCGCTTCCGCGCTTCATACAAATTGTACTTCGGTCAATGCTTTTACACCCAATAAATTTACAAAAAGAAGCATTCAATTCTTAAATAAGATGCAAAACATTGATGAAAAAAGTAAACTTTATTTATATAAGAACCTTAAACCAAATCTATTTTTCGAAGACTATTTAAGAACATCAAACTTTGCATATAGACAATTAATAACAAAACTAAGAATTAGTGACCATAATTTAAATATAGAAAAAGGAAGACATTCCAATGTTCCTATAGAGCAGAGATTATGCTTTAAATGTAACATATTAGAAGATGAAAAACATTTTTTATTAGATTGTAAATTAAACAAGGAACTGAAAAACAACTTTTTTGGAAAATTAGAATTAAACTTTTCTGTTAATTTATCTGATGAAGAAAAGGTGATTTTTATACTCAATCTATTAACACCATCACAAGTTAATAAATTGGGGTCCTACATCAAAAAGTCATTAGAACTGAGGACAGGGGACACTGGACTATTTGTTTAAATGTTCAATGAAGTACAAATTTTCTAAAGGCAAAACCACTAATCAAGTACCCATTACAATACAATGTTTCCTCAATCCATGAAAGTTGGTACCTTCAAAAATAAAAAAATCTATAGGATTTGATTTGATTTTTTTTTTTTGGTGTTTTAACGCCACTTTTAAGCACCGCTTTTGGGCTATTTCGTGGTGGCCAGTTTTTATTGGTGGAGGAAGCCGGAGTGCCCGGAGAAAACCACCGACCTTCGATAGGAAAACTGACAATCCTAGTCAATTAAGATTGGAGTCAAGTGCACCTGCACGAGCGCGGTTCGAACTCACAACCTCAGTGTTGACTGGCTAGTGATTACAGTAGTAACTACTTAGACTACTCGGCCACCGAGGCTCCATGAAAATACAATGTTTCCTCAATCCACCAAAGTTGGTACATTTGTACCTTCAAAAATAAAAAAAATCCATAGGCCTAGGAAATACACCATATCTGTAAAAAAGAATATGAGTGCATAACCACATTGTTTTGTTAAAAAAAAAACAAATTCCACAAAAATAACTCCTTGAAGTGCTTGTAACAAATCATAATAAAGGATTCCTTATTATTTAAATTATAACCATGATAACAAACTTTTCAAAGATTATCCGTTTACAAATTTATAAATTTTTAAGAAAACTAAGATTTTAACTACGTCAGGCAAAGTTTGCCTGAGATGAATTTGGCTATTATTTTTAGGTCTTTCTTGGTTTATAGCTCATCCACTTTTTTGGTTCTTATAAATCCTTGGCATTCAAATATTAAGCTTTGAGCATTCCTGATGAAGGTGAATCAAGAAAAGCACTTTAAATTTGGAAGCATGAAATTTATAAATTGTTGTTTTCATTTTTAAAATCCTTAAGGTGGTACCCAACACCTTGACTAATATTAATTTGGCTCGTTTAATTTTCATAAAATTTTGACGAAATGTTTACTTTGACCCTTTGACAAAATATAAAAATTTCAAAAATTTGAACCAACCACTTTATCAGAAAAATTTCATTGGTTATATAGCAGTTTGACAAACACTAATTTTGATCATTGGGAAGCTTAATATTTCCTTAACAATACAACGTGATTAAAACGTTTAGCTGATTTTTACAGAGTTATCTCCCTGTAGTGTTAGGTACCACCTTAAGAAATATCGTTTTGTATTTTTCAGTTGTAACCCTGTATTACCAGGCAGCTGCAGCTCGAGTGATCCACATGGATAATGGTGCTACAAATGGAATCGTCCACATTATAGACACTATATTGTATGTACCAGATGATCTCAGTTTATTAACGGCTGGATCCAGCCATGTTCACTACAGTCCAATTCTGTTGCTTGTTGTACTGTTTTTATGGATAACAGTCCACTCCGGTAGATAGATGTATCTTTTGTGTGAACTACAGTTTATTCCTGTTGCTAGTTGTACTTTTTGTGTGAACTACAGTTTATTCCTGTTGCTAGTTGTTCTTTTTGTGTGAACTACAGTTCATTCCTGTTGCTAGTTGTACTTTTTGTGTGAACTACAGTTCATTCCTGTTGTTAGTTGTACTTTTTGTGTGGACTACAGTTTATTCCTGTTGTTAGTTGTACTTTTTGTGTGAACTACAGTTCATTCCTGTTGCTAGTTGTACTTTTTGTGTGAACTACAGTATTTCTTTTTTGACAGGTTACCTACTCTGCGGTAGGACATCCTGGTACTTGGTCAAGGAAGAGCTACTTTAAAGAAGTAAAATCGACTTACAATCGGTACAATTTGGGGGGAACATTAACTGTTATATAATTTTTTATACACAACAAAATAATTAGAGAACAGTAAACAATCCCCAAAAATTGCACAAATTATGTTTGATTTTACTTCTTTTGGTTGCTCTTACCTGACCGAGTACCAGGATGTCCTACTCACAGAGTAGGTAACCTGTCAAAAATTGTTAAAATCTGTAGTCAAAAGTCGGGAAAATGAAAATTGTCTTTTAATCCTGCATTTGTTTCCATTCTTCAACAATTACAAAAATTAATGCTTACAAATATTTCTGAATTTACGCACTAAGTGTCTTTGTTATTTACATGCAGTTGTTGTTAGATATTAGCTGTGTTGAATGCAACCATTATTGTTTGTTTCACATGCATTTAAAAGCTAAAGCCTCGGGCGGACCACTTCAATACTTAATTGATAGTTGGTGTCGCTGGGGTTCTGTTACCCCACCCTTTTCATATAATTTAGATTTTAAAAATGCATACCTTTTCATATATTGGATAGGTAAAAATGTAATCTTTTCCCGTATTTGGTTGGGTTTCGTTCGAGTCCAGGAGGGGTCAAGAATCATATTCCAGCATAATCGACAAAATATCACCTTTGCTTGGAGCTCAGATCCCTTATGTAATGTTTACTTAATTCGAGACTTTTGGCTGTGAAAAAATTACAGGGCTTTTTATATAACAAGTAATGGGAACTTTATTGACCTTGTCATATATTTCTGATAGTTTTCCCCATCTATCCACATATTTTCAAGCTGGAAAATGTGACCTATTCCAGTGGCACGTCCTATCATCTTGTATATAGGAAGTACCCGCCCAGGCTTAATACATCACTCTAGTTGTGTATTATTTTTTCTTAAGGATGTTCGCTCCTCTTGTTCTTGAATTTTTGCCAGATATTCGGAATCCTCTGGTTTTATCCATGTAGTGCTATTAAAAAATTTCCTGTTAACCCCTTCTTTTCTTTTCATAATTTTATTACATATAGATTAAAAAGTCATATTTGAAAATACTATCAAATCCTTGTTATTTTTTCATATTTTTTCATAGAAAAAGGGTTCCAATGTTAAATGTAACAAAAGTCTAGAGAGAATTATTTCCCACCAAATTTTCAATGGGATATATCTCGAAAACAAGCACATGAACCCTCCATTTTTTCTGCTATTTTAGTTCCTTTATTTATATACTATCAATTTATAACAGTCTTTTATAAACCTTGTTATTTTGAAACAGAGTAGCGAACATTGTTAAAACGGATAATGAGGTGTACTGTATCAAACTCATGTTTAAGCTCAGGTTCTGAAATTGTCATAACAAGTTAAATAGTACAGCATTATTTCTAAAGCTGGAACACATCATTTTATATTTTCTGCCATCGCTTGTGCATTGTATATATTGAATAGTTACAAATATATTTGATACCAAAGTGTAAGTATTGAATACCACAATATTTATGTATATATCTATATTACATGTATATATGTAGAATCAAGCAGGATTTGTCTATAAAAGAGAAAAGGGTTGTTATGATTTATTGTACAAGATTTAAAAAAAATTTGGGATGTAGTACATCTTGTTCATAAAAGGATCGGCAAAATGGATTCTAATCTTCTTATTTTCTTATCTATTTATACTTTTTGACAAGATGAGAAAATTATTCATAGCATAATTTTTTGGTAATAATATTCTAGAGAGTAATTTTTTTAATGTCTGATATTTACACTTGTAGTACAATAATTGATCACAAGTCTTTTAACCTAATGACTATAAATATTTGGAACTTTTTGACTATCCACATGCAGTGTGCCATATCAAAACTGTGATTGTTAATGTTTATATGGGATTTTCATGTTGGCTTAGTTTATGATCGCAAATTGTTATATTGTTGTAGATATTTTTGGTGAAGGTTGATTTTCTTGTTATACGAAAAGGTCAATATATGAGCTTCGTCTGATAGAAATCCACTTTATGTAAGTGCATGTAGACATGTCCATATACATAACTTTGATTGATTTTGGAACATTCAAATACGAAATAAAAGATGAGAATTTTGGTCTGTTTTGTAGGGTTCTTATATCAACTCAATTTTCAAACAGTTACAGACTTTACATATTGTTTTTTTGTCAACCAGAAATAAATTAACAGATGTATGGATATTCATTTGCATAAGGTCAATTTCTATCTGACGCAGCTCATATGTTTTTGAACATGTTTAAGATTCAAGAAATCAAAAGTAGTTTGTGTCTCCATCGGTTATTTACTTTAATTTTTCTATTTATTTGATTTTATGGTTTTAGTGAGCCATTTTAAATTAAGGTTTTTGAATTAATTAATTCAAAGAATAAACAGTAGAAAGTCCATACCATTTTACAAAATTTTCAAGAAAAGACATAAAGTCAAGTTCAAATAGATGGAACAAAAGCCAACAAAGAAATCATCATTTATATACAAAACACGGTCTTCCGTGTTGAAGACCGTACTTTGACCTATAATGGTTTAATTTTATAAATTTGGTCTTCCGTGTTGAAGACTGTACTTTGACCTATAATGGTTTACTTTTATAAATTTTGACTTGGATGGAGAGTTGTCTCATTGGCACTCATACCACATCTTCTTATATCTATGAGTGCCAATGAGACAACTCTCCATCCAAGTCAAAATTTATAAAAGTAAACCATTATAGGTCAAAGTACTATACATTGATACATATTTGTAAATGAGAGTGTAAATATTGTGTACATAGGATTACTAAAATATATACATGTAATGTTGTGTATTGATTGAGACCTTTTTTAAAAACAAACACACCCACACACACTCAGCTAAATTTGTTGGGGTTGAAATAACTATTTTGTTATGTGAATCCCCTTCCTAGTCTTACCTTAAAAATCACAATGTATAAAATACAATCAGTATTTTTCATATGGCATTAGAGCTATTTTCCTAATGCTTGTAGTTTAAAGGTTTGGTTGGCTTGCTTGCTTTGTTTGTGTAAATGTTTGCTCAAGCATTGTAATTAAGATTGACAGCTTGTATAAGTTATACTTAACGTCCAATAACATTTAAGTATAATGTATACAAGCTGAAACCCCGCCTATCTATTGATTGCAGATGTCAATCTTAATTACAATGCTTGAGCAAACATTTATACAAACAAGCAAAGCAAGCAAGCCAACGAAACCTTTAAACTACAAACATTAGGAAAATAGCTCTAACATCTTAGCTTTCTTTTAGTCTGTTTGCCAATACACGTAATTGACCCTGTAATTATAGATCCATTTTTAATTGTCTCCCTTTGGAGGGACACATTTCCATTGACAATAAAGAGCTAGCAGAAAGAGCAAATTTATGTGTGCTTAATATGTGTACCCTTTAAGTCTTAAATTTATTTTAATTATATTTAATTTTTTGATAGGCTAAAAACTTTTGATACCTGTAGTTTATTTTGATTTAAAACTGGTTCAAATGCCTATATATCATTTATCATGTTTTGCGTGGAAGCCCATTTTGTTAGGTATAGAACCAGTCTACAATCGACAAACAGAAACAATTTGTGTTAAAAGTGTGTAATAACAGAATTAAATTGGTAATTGGCAAATGGATTGGCACTCACACCACATCTTCCTATATCTATAAACATCTGTTAACAATCAATATAATTGTCCAATTTATCGCCACAATTATTATTTTGGCACTGTTACCAATTAAGTAACATACTTTTCGTACAAATAACTAATTTCTGAATGGGAATGATATTATTTGGGGACCAAAAGTCCATAATTCATAGATTTTAGGTCTTATTTTCTGACTTTAATATTTAGTTTAAGATTGCTAATTTACTTTTACACAATGTATTTGACATTAGGTACTTAGGAATTATACATTTTTTTAAATGCCATTACTGTATTGTGGATTAAAAGATGGTTTGTCAGCTTTTTTTCTTTGAGAATTTTAAATAATCACATATTAATAATTTGTACATGGGAAACATAATTTTTGATCATGATCTGTCAGATACTTTAATAGTTGAATGAAGTAAGTTCTTGATGAGAAATTTTGATTAATGTTTCATGTTTCTGTAAATCTTCATAAATTTTATCTCTTAAAAAGATACACAAAGTACATTCCATCACATCAAGATTGTCTTAGACCAAATATAATAATGTTGGAGAAGAAAAGTTTTTATTTGACTTTATTTTCTAACAAATTGATTTAAAACTTATTTCACATAAATGACTAAAATGAGACTTTTATTTGCTTAATATTTATGCTGATAGTTTTCTAATCATTCCTAAAATGAATTTTATTCTTTTTATACTTGTAAATATTATAATTGTATATACATTTTGTATAGATTCCTCAACGGTGTTTTTAATTCAATTTATAACTTATGTCTTACTAAAATGTGATATTAAATATCACAAAACTATTGTACTAACTAATTATATTTTATTTCTGTTGTAACCAACACACACATATTATTATTTTTATTTTTCATTTAAATAAAATGTATTGATTGTGTTTACTTATATAAAAAGCATTCATAACTAAACAGTCTAAACTTGCATTAATTTTTAAATTTTTGTCTTGATCTTAACAGAAATAAGTTTTTGGTATTGTAAATTCTAAAATGATTGCATGGTTCTTATGAATGCGAATAATGCGACTAGGCGAGTATCTCAATAATTAGAACTTGCATTCTGATATCTGATACAAACATCTGAAAGCAGATTTTCTTGAAATCGCTATAATCAATCTCACATTTTTGTCCATTCATAAAAAATCACAATGATGATACATGCAATAATTTCTGAATTCACAGTATTTAATTTGCTTTTAACCTCCTGCAAAATTTGTTCAGCAAGATGCTGTTGTACATTTGTTTCATTTCAAGGGCTGGAAGCTTTGTAATCTGCCAAATACTTTAATGCCAGTTTTTGTAAGATTCAGGCAATTTAGAAGAATTTTAAAAACATAGCCGAGAAAAACCCACTGACTTAACCATCCTATTTTGAAGTAACACTCATCCTAAGCTAGAAATGGTAGGTCTTTTGTTTCTGTGTATGGTAATTCGAGAAATCTCTAGATAACTTTTGGTTAAAATGATAGCAAATTACGGAGTTAGCTCCCCTTAATTGTTAATTTCAACCAAATTATATCTTGAAATACCAGAACAGGAAAAGGAAACGAATGTTATAATTGTGCACCATGATACATTTTGAACATAAATTAATGTAAACATTAGTGGGTTTTTGTTTGTCATGTTTTCACCACAGCCTGATTCTTAGGCAGCTTGGCACTTAGATAAGGATTAATCTTTACCCAGGAAATACAAATAAATAGTATCCTAAAGGATGTACTTGGGTGGAATTAGAAAAATCTAGAATTTAAAATTGATACTATAAGTCAGAAGAGCATTAGTTAAGGAACAAAATAAGCTAAAAATATTGATAGGTTATGGAGCTCCTTTTCAAGATATTTGATTTTGTAAAAAATGGCTGTAAAGGCTGACTCAGACTTTTACCTTATATTTAGCATTGGCATTATTTGGGTCTCAAATCATAAGAAAAAATCTGCTTAAATTTTGGTAAAGACCTTTTTTTGAGCTTTTGAAGCTGGGACTATTATACTAACTGTTAGTATAATAGTCCCAGATTGAAGTCGTCTTATGAAAAGAAAAGTGGGTGATATGGGGCAAATATTTTACCCTGTATTGTAGGAAAAAACCCAAGGAGTCCGAACATCTGACAAAAATTCCTAAACCTGACCTGACTACATCCTTAAGCAAATGTTTTTTCTAGGATTCTTAATTGACATAAGAAAAGACAAAATTTTATTTTTAATCTACCACTTAAAGTGTGTCATGAAATATATGTATGTCATTTCTTCATTATTTAATTCTATACTACAGATCAGATATTGTCATATTTTTTTATATATTTAATTTTTCACTTTATAATTTTACTTTTTTGAAGAGATGTCTTTATAATATTTAGAAAAAAATGAAAAAATAAATATGAAATCTATCTATGATATTTTTCTATACCCCGAATCAGATACCTGTTTGATAGATGGCTGTTTAAGATCCAGTGGCAAACTTAATGCATATTCAGGATTAGAACGTGTTAGTGCGATATGAATTTGAACCTTGATTTGTACAAGGTTGACATGCTAAGCAGGATTTTTAATGTGCTAGTTCACAAAGTAACCGTCAGTAGGGAGGTCAATTGGAGTTACACCTCTTAAGGATGTTCGCTACTCTGTTTCAAAATAACTAGCTTTTCAAAAGACTGTTAAAAGTTGATAGTATATAAATGAAGGAACTAAAAAAGCAGAAAAAAATGAAGGGTCCGTGTGCTTGTTTTTGAGATATAAGTAATTGAAAATTTGGCGGGAAATGATTCTCTCTAGATTTTTCATACATCTAACATTAGCACCTTTAAAACAATGAAACAATAACAAGGATTTTATTAGATTTTCAAATATGGCACTACATGGATAAAACCAGAGGATTCTGAATATCTGGCAAAAATTCAAAAACAAGAAGAGCAAACATCCTTAATACATAAATATTTGTGATAACAAGACAATGGTAGGCTTTTTTATGCCTCCGCCGTAGTGAAGGTGGCAATTATGTTTTACCCTTTTCCGTCTGTACATCCGTGCATCTGTACATCCAGAAATTGGTTTGTGTTCTGTAACTTTAGTTTGCCTCAACCAAATGTTATAAAACTTATTCACAATGCTTATTACCACAAAACACAGATCAAGTTTGAATTTTGATGGCGTCACTTTTACCTTTCTAGAGTTATGCCTCTTTACAAATGGAAAAACTGCTGAATTTATGTCCCATTATAACATTATATGCAAGCGTGGGCATCATCTGTGTCCCATGGGCACATTCCCCATTTCTTTTAAATAGCCAGCTGAATGTGAACTCACTATGGTTATGGGCTATTCAATCTCAGGACCAACCTTTTTTATGTTCCGTCGTCACCAGAAGGGGCATTAAGTGTGACTCTTGTCTGTCTTTATGTCTGTTCGTCCGTACGCCCCAAAGTTGGTTTCTGTTCTCTAAGTTTAGTTTGCCTCAACCAGATGTTATGAAACGTATACACAATGCTTCTTACCAGAAAATACAGATCAAGTGCGAATTGGGTGACGTCACTTTTACTGTTCTCTAGTTATGGCCCTTTATAACCTTATATGCAAGTGGGGGCATCATCTGTGTCCCTTGCACACATTCTCCATTTATTTGGTTATGCACATATCAAAGTTTTGTTCCAGAATATCTCTGCAAATACAAACTAGAACATCTAAATATTTGAAACATGGCTTATTGGTAAGCCCATTATAACTTTAATTCTGCATTTTCAGCATTATAAAATGCATGTGGTTTACTCCATAATAGGTGAATTATAAGTAGAAATAAGAAGATGTGGTATGAGTGCCAATGAGACAACTCACCATTCCAAGTCACAATGTGTAAAAAGTTAACAGTTATAGGTAAAAGTACAGCCTTCAACACGGAGCCTTGGCTCACACCGAACAGCAAGCTATAATGGGCCCCAAAAAGACTAGTGTAAAACAATTCAAACAGGAAAACCAACGGTCTAATCTATATAAAAAACGAGACACGAGAAACACTTATGAACCACATCAACAAACAACCACCGAACAACAGGTTCCTGACTTAGGACAGGTGCAAACAAATGCGGGTTTAAACGTTTTAACAGGCGCCACCCTTCACCCTAACCTGAACATATAAACACAATATTAAATAAAAAAGGGGGAAGATGAAAAACAATGTCAAAAAGACAACTATAACCTAGTTATAAGACATGATTAGCTTTCCATAAATACTGTAAATTCAAAAATTATTGCATGCATTTATTACTGCAATTTTTGCAAAATGAACAAAAATGCAGGATCAATTACTGTGATTTCGGGAAAAACTGCATACAGATATATCAAATACTATAAAATATTAGAATGCAAGTTCTTATTATTGCGATACTCACCAAGTCACATTATTCGCATTAATAAAAACTTTGCAATAATTTCTGAATTTACAGTACTAAGCTCTCAGTATATAACTGACGATAGAAACTTGTGTGTAAGTTATGTGCCTTTCCCAAGCCAGGAACATCTTTAGTGATGATTTATTTTTTTTATCTTGGAGAATGGTTTATTTCTGTGCAGATCTTTGAATTGATCTGTTAGATTTATTCACAAACTTTTTATACTCGTATCAGGTTAGAGCTTGACATGTTGCACAGTCACCTGTCAATTGTCGAAGACATTTCTGTTTAAGATTTATCTGATGAAGAAAAGATATACTTAATCCATCCACACCATCCATCTCAAGTTAATGAATTGGGGTCTTACATTAAAAAGTCATTTGAATTTGACGTTTGCTTGTATATATGTAAGGTTGGATGAAAAATTTTGTCCTGCCTTTTTTTTAGTTGTAATCTCTGTCCTGCCTTTTTATTTTTCACTCTATTCGCTCCTTCCTTTTTTTATTAGTCTTTTTATTAGTTTATCCTGACTTTTTACATAAATTGTCATCCTGCCTTTTTTTTTGCCAAGTTGCTCATCCTGCCCTCTTTTTTACTCAAAACTAATGTCCTGCCTTTTTTTTCAAATTTCATCCTGCTCCCCCCCAATAAAAATCAAATGGTAGCTACCTAAATTGCTATTTTATATTGGGTACCTATTATGAAATCTTATCACAAACTCACTTGTTAAAGTTCATTAAGCATTAAATATTTAAATATTTAAATAAGCAATACTGACTGATGTATAATAATGATAAGAAAATCAGAGAGGGTCTGGACGGGGTTTACAGAATAGAGAATAATGGGCCAATACTACAGAAAAAAGGGCCAATTAAATAAAGAATAGAGAAAAATAGGCCAACAAATAGAGAATAATGGGCCAATACTACAGAAAAAAAGGGCCGATTAAATAAAGAATAGAGAAAATAGGCCAACAAATAGAGAATAATGGGCCAATACTACAGAAAAAAGGGCCGATTTAATAAAGAATAGAGAAAAATAGGCCAACAAATAGAGAATAATGGGCCAATACTACAGAAAAAAGGGCCGATTTAATAAAGAATAGAGAAAAATAGGCCAACAAATAGAGAATAATGGACCAATACTACAGAAAAAAGGGCCAATTAAATAAACAATAGAGAAAAAAAAGGCCAACAAATAGAGAATAATGGGTCAATACTACAGAAAAAAGGACCAATAAAATAAAGAATAGAGAAAAATAGGCCAACAAATAGAGAATAATGAGGTGCTAAAATATAAAGAATAGAGAATAATGTGCAAAATTTATAAAGAATAGAGAATTGAAGGAAGCCCTATCCAGACCCCCTTTAGAAGATCACAAAAGATCATGTCTATGAATTACGAACTGTATAAGGGACAACGGTAAGGTGTTGAACGGTAATTTAGGGGGGGGGGGACTTAGCGGTCCAAATGATTCCGGTTGTCATAACCCATTCTCCCTTTTCATGACAAAGATAATTGTTAAAATGTTAAAACAAGCATAATCTTTTGACAAAGCATATAGAATTAACACGTCTGTCACGTTTGGATAATAAGGGGTCATAGATTCATGTTCTTCAAAGTAATAATACAACTAATACATCATTGTCAACAACTTGAATTTTATGTCACATTTTATACGATATTGTAAACCTATTTAAGTTTCATAAACCTGTTATCATTACATTTTATATACAGGTATTCATGTTCTATGTACATATATTGTCTTTGCCCGAGGACGTACATGTAAAAATATCATTGACAAGAAGTTTTGCTTATATTGGTTATTCTTATACAAACTTATTTCTGATAAAATAAATGAAACTTTTGGTAATCATATATAGATTGGTATGCTTTGCAACATGACAACCTTCGTCACCAGTTTGATTGTTATAAAAAAAAGTGAACGATTTTAGATTCATTAGTAAATTGGTTTTTATATTACTTTTTTTTTAGATTTTCTTACGGTTTTTGAAGACATCGTCTTCATTCTAGCAAGGAGAGATCATTGAATTCAGACTACTAACAGCAAAATAGCTAATCGTTGTAAGGTATATATATACCAGAGTCCAATAATTTTGTGATCGTTTTGGGGTTGTTTTTTACTATAACTATTGGATTTGACTTTGGAATCGTGTGATCACAGCACTCGTCGCAAATTCGGCCGAGTCCGTACCTCCATATAGAAGGAGGGTACCGGATTCGATCGAGGTTTGCCGATTGGAAAGAGTGTACCGAATTCATCTGCGGTTTGCCGATTTGAAAGAGGACACCGGATTCACCCTCGTTTTGCTGATTGGAATGAGGGCACAGATTCAAACGAGTTTTCCGATTGGAAGGAGGGCACGGATTCAAACGAGGTTTGCCGTTTAGAAAGAAGGCATCGGATTCACCCGCGGTTTGCCGATTGGTGTGACAAGTGATGAATTCATTGCAGGCAATTTCTAACATGTCGTTTATTGTCTGATTCTGGGTTTGATGCAACTCGGACTGTTCTATACTCCCTAATCCTGGACTGGTAAAATACCGTACATCGGTAAGTTATCTGTTTATTTAAGAGCATACGAGAGGGTAGGAATGCCCTTTACCGTCAGGCGTCCAACGGTCATTTTCGGCTCCCGTTAGCGTCAAATTGGTTAAAATTTTACCGTGATTCGTCAAAATATCCTTATCGTGATTCGTCATGGACCAAAAATTACCGTTAACGTCATTGGCAATGAATTTTTACCGTTATTCGTCATGAGGGTACCCCCATTACGACCCTCATACGAGAACGCTACAGGGGAGGTAATGACGTTGCTAACGTAATATGTTATTTCGTAGTCAAACGGCGACATATCGGGAAAAGATGCATTTTCGAGTGATTTTAATCGTTATCTTGAAAACGAGTACATGGAACACTCTTTTTTAAAAAGACATTTGACTTGATACTGTATGAAGATTATTTGTACCAATTTTTATGAAAAAGTCACCGACGATTTTTTTTTTTAAGTAGATAAATATATATGCAGCAAAAAAATGCCGTTTTTATCAAAATCGTGAAATTTTAATAAAAAATAATTATTTTCAAAGAATTGATACACAAATTAAGAGGATACTTTTGTATCGTTGATATTCCAAATCGGTTTACAGAAATCCGCATGTGTTTATCTTTTGAAAAAAAAGTTAAGGAAGTATATGTCTGTCCAAAACATAGAAATGTCCAAGAAACCGAAATTTTAAGTAAATGTCTACAATTTCGACCCCATTTATCTCTATACTATATATATGTATACTGTACGTACAACAGAAATGACGATAGACTGGAATACATATAGCTGATAGATTAAGCAGTAATTACGAAGTTTAAAAAAAATGGTGTAAACGGTTAATTAACATTCAAAGCTTAGTCATTATAGCTGAGACAGATATAACATGATTCCACGAACTTAACAGACGACAGACGAACAACCAGGTGTAAATTCAACACAATGCATTTATCAAGCAAAGAATTTGAACAAAGGCTTTAATACAAATGTATTATTTTGTACACTGTACGCCACAAAAGGATGTCGGAATCGTTCTTTTAATCAAAATTATATTCTGCATTGCTGCTTCTGATTGGACAGAAAAGAACGTATGTGAAAATAGTTCACAAAAAAGTCCTTTTGACAACAAATAAAATAGAGCATTCCCCTTCCTCTACTTTCGCACAACATACGAGGGAGAATTTTGTGAGCTTTGAATACTCTCCTGTCAGGCTGTCAGCTGAATCATATTTATCATATGTTGACACAATCATAAATGTATTAGGCTCGGTAGGGACGCTTTTATATATAGCTTAATTTTAGCTTGTTATACTAAGTCCGATGTGGTCTAGTGGTTAGGATTTCTGGTTTTCACCCAGACGGCCCGGGTTCGATTCCCGGCATCGGAGCTTTAATTTTTTGTGATCGGGTGAAACATGTAACATGTCATGAAGTAGATATGCAGGATTCACAGAATCATCTAAGCGAATAAATTGCAATTAATTCTCGCAGCGTATGTTATCATGCAGTTTGCATCTGCCGTTGTGAAATTGTGCCTTAAAATTTCAGTGAAACAGACCGGAATGAGATTGGTGACCATCACACCTGCATAAGAATGTACTTTCGTAAATAATGATTTTCTGTTTTAAAGTCATGTTGATGTTTATGCATTTCTTGTCATTTAGTCTGTTGTTATGGCATCATCCCCTCGGGGTATAAGTTAGATACGATAACTAACATAATTCCATGTGTTTGCTACTCTATCTCTTCGATTCCTCTCCATTACTTAATGGCAGCACATTGCAGGAGCTATTCACTCCTGGCACACTTATACAGTGCGTTATCAACAATCTAGTGGTATATATATAGTGTTCAAGATTGACCTCTAAAGAGAGAAGAGTATATTTGAAATGATAGTATCAAATAAATTTCTCTTGGCGTGAATTTACATTGATGCACACTACCCGTGGATGATACAGTTATGTGCCGCGTACTCTATTGGCCGCTACTCAATTGATTAATCAACTTTGAAAGAGACGAAAAAAGAAATGCATCGGCCGGGAATCGAACCCGGGCCGCCCGCGTGGCAGGCGAGCATTCTACCACTGAACCACCGATGCTTATAACTACTATATGTTTAACTTGAACATATAAGGACACATGTTACCTGATATGTATGGTATATAGCATGTTAATTATACTGACGTTGTCGGCAGAAACACGACACAAATATATTTGACAAGTCAGAGGAAATCGACGCTAATTTAGATCCCATTTGTTCAGCCGCAATGTAATCTCAGCTCGATCGTGGTTGGAATATAATGACCAGAAATATGCTACTGTCGGCTTCGTGTATAATTTGAAACTTACCGAAGTTAAAATCGTGATATGAAAGGGGTGGGGATAATTAATTAGGTCTTTCAAAGGAGAATTAATAGCGAAATGAAAATTCTGTAACGTGACATGATTTTCAGTTGTGGTTTCATATGGCAGACACATATGAGTCATTAATTCAACTGTATATATGCTGAATAAACTGATGCGCCTTTTAATATATTGAACGTTTCTGCTTCCGATATTTAAAACCTGGTAAAATTTTGTGAGCTTTGAATACTCTCCTGTCAGGCTGTCAGCTGAATCATATTTATCATATATTGACACAATCATAAATGTATTAGGCTCGGTAGGGACGCTTTTATATATAGCTTAATTTTAGCTTGCTATACTAAGTCCGATGTGGTCTAGTGGTTAGGATTTCTGGTTTTCACCCAGACGGCCCGGGTTCGATTCCCGGCATCGGAGCTTTAATTTTTGATCGGGTGAAACATGTAACATGTCATGAAGTAGATATGCAGGATTCACAGAATCATCTAAGCGAATAAATTGCAATTAATTCTCGCAGCGTATGTTATGCAGTTTGCATCTGCCGTTGTGAAATTGTGCCTTAAAATTTCAGTGAAACAGACCGGAATGAGATTGGTGACCATCACACCTGCATAAGAATGTACTTTCGTAAATAATGATTTTCTGTTTTAAAGTCATGTTGATGTTTATGCATTTCTTGTCATTTAGTCTGTTGTTATGGCATCATCCTCGGGGTATAAGTTAGATACGATAACTAACATAATTCCATGTGTTTGCTACTCTATCTCTTCGATTCCTCTCCATTACTTAATGGCAGCACATTGCAGGAGCTATTCACTCCTGGCACACTTATACAGTGCGTTATCAACAATCTAGTGGTATATATATAGTGTTCAAGATTGACCTCTAAAGAGAGAAGAGTATATTTGAAATGATAGTATCAAATAAATTTCTCTTGGCGTGAATTTACATTGATGCACACTACCCGTGGATGATACAGTTATGTGCCGCGTACTCTATTGGCCGCTACTCAATTGATTAATCAACTTTGAAAGAGACGAAAAAAGAAATGCATCGGCCGGGAATCGAACCCGGGCCGCCCGCGTGGCAGGCGAGCATTCTACCACTGAACCACCGATGCTTATAACTACTATATGTTTAACTTGAACATATAAGGACACATGTTACCTGATATGTATGGTATATAGCATGTTAATTATACTGACGTTGTCGGCAGAAACACGACACAAATATATTTGACAAGTCAGAGGAAATCGACGCTAATTTAGATCCCATTTGTTCAGCCGCAATGTAATCTCAGCTCGATCGTGGTTGGAATATAATGACCAGAAATATGCTACTGTCGGCTTCGTGTATAATTTGAAACTTACCGAAGTTAAAATCGTGATATGAAAGGGGTGGGGATAATTAATTAGGTCTTTCAAAGGAGAATTAATAGCGAAATGAAAATTCTGTAACGTGACATGATTTTCAGTTGTGGTTTCATATGGCAGACACATATGAGTCATTAATTCAACTGTATATATGCTGAATAAACTGATGCGCCTTTTAATATATTGAACGTTTCTGCTTCCGATATTTAAAACCTGGTAAAATTTTGTGAGCTTTGAATACTCTCCTGTCAGGCTGTCAGCTGAATCATATTTATCATATATTGACACAATCATAAATGTATTAGGCTCGGTAGGGACGCTTTTATATATAGCTTAATTTTAGCTTGCTATACTAAGTCCGATGTGGTCTAGTGGTTAGGATTTCTGGTTTTCACCCAGACGGCCCGGGTTCGATTCCCGGCATCGGAGCTTTAATTTTTGATCGGGTGAAACATGTAACATGTCATGAAGTAGATATGCAGGATTCACAGAATCATCTAAGCGAATAAATTGCAATTAATTCTCGCAGCGTATGTTATGCAGTTTGCATCTGCCGTTGTGAAATTGTGCCTTAAAATGTCAATGAAACAGACCGGAATGAGATTGGTGACCATCACACCTGCATAAGAATGTACTTTCGTAAATAATGATTTTCTGTTTTAAAGTCATGTTGATGTTTATGCATTTCTTGTCATTTAGTCTGTTGTTATGGCATCATCCCTCGGGGTATAAGTTAGATACGATAACTAACATAATTCCATGTGTTTGCTACTCTATCTCTTCGATTCCTCTCCATTACTTAATGGCAGCACATTGCAGGAGCTATTCACTCCTGGCACACTTATACAGTGCGTTATCAACAATCTAGTGGTATATATATAGTGTTCAAGATTGACCTCTAAAGAGAGAAGAGTATATTTGAAATGATAGTATCAAATAAATTTCTCTTGGCGTGAATTTACATTGATGCACACTACCCGTGGATGATACAGTTATGTGCCGCGTACTCTATTGGCCGCTACTCAATTGATTAATCAACTTTGAAAGAGACGAATGTATATATATAACTTGTTTGTCTGTTCACTTTTCGCAGGGATCGTTTTTCTTGTTCTTGAGACTCAATGTCCAGACTTGGATATTTAAACCTCGCCTGGTCAGTATTTCTTTAGATTGTGGAAAACTTTCGTACTGGTTAGTTGTACTTTAAATTTCATTTTATTCGTATTTCAATGGTTGACTAAAACATTTCTTACTTACATTTGATATATTTCTTTTCGGTTTTAGAGTCAAACATTTCTAAATTATTAATTTACGTTTCCGTTCCAAAATAAATAAAAAGAATTGTACACTAGCTAGATATTTTATGATTTCAGGTTAATAAAGAGATGGGGTTCATTTTGAAAGCGATATTTAGAAAGATGGTTAATCCGAGGGATATTTTAGAGTAACGGTCGTCAATCTTCGGAATTGTTCGTGCCTTACTCTGAAATAGAATTATGTATTATCGCATATTTTGTTTAAGGTCTTGAACTGGTCAATGATATTGAAAAATGTGTTTCAGACATTGCTCTGGTTGGACCGAGAATTAAACGGGAATAGAATTAATGCGATGTTTTTTATGCCCCACCTACGATAGTAGAGGGGCATTATGTTTTCTGGTCTGTGCGTCCGTCCGTTCGTCCCGCTTCAGGTTAAAGTTTTTGGTCGAGGTAGTTTTTGATGAAGTTGAAGTCCAATCAACTTGAAACTTAGAATACATGTACATGTTCCCTATAATATGATCTTTCTAATTTTAATGCCAAATTAGAGATTTTCCCCCCATTTTCACGGTCCACTGAACATAGAAAATGATAGTGCGAGTGGGGCATCCGTGTACTATGGACACATTCTTGTTTTTTACTGGATTGATTTTGTTCCCTAGTACATGGAATTACGAGGTTCATGTTCTAGTCTAACAAAGTCGATGGGAACCGGTGGGTATATTTATTTTATCTCGGAAGGCGGGACGTCATGAACTTGATTGATTGAGGTTAGTTTTTGTTGGGGACAACTAGTGTACAGCTCTTCATATTTTAAGTTTTTCCTATCGAAGGTCGGTGGTTTTCTCCGGGCACTCCGGCTTCCTCCACCAATAAAACTGGCCGCCACGAAATAGCCCAAAAGCGGTGCTTAAAAGTGGCGTTAAAACACCAAAAATCAAATCATATTTTAAGTAAACGGACACCTCTTAAATTCTAGTATCTTATTATTTTTATATGCTTTAATTTGTGCCCAGTAGGTAGGTAATTATACGTGACAAGAGGATTTTTGTATGGGACATGTAAAATTACATAAAGTAATAAAAAATTAAAGTACAAATTTAGAAAAATATTATACATTGTAGGTTACTACCCAGCACTGTAGTCTTAGATCTGCCTTTTAAAATTATTGATGAATGTTTCACTGCAATGCAAAAATTAACACTTCAAACCAACGCAGTCTATGTGAAATTTCATGTATATTTTAACTAAATTTTGATGTTTAAAAGACTTAATGTGTTCAGGTTTAACTGATTTACAGGCATGACAGGTGCAATACTTTATGGAAGAAATATATCTGTGAACAATTCCAAAATGTATTCCTGATCTTAAGTCATTCTAAACTGACATCCTTTTTTGCTGGATGTTCTGAAAAATTTCACTTAGGCTGCCAAGGTTTCACAAATAACTTTTTGCTTGCATGTCTGATTAAATTTTTTTTTTTTATTTAACATGTTTAACATCCAACAAAGATCTGTTACTACTGGTTATAAATGATGTTTTGAACCACACTGACTGCTTATAAAAATTTTGTGTAACATATTTAAAGTGGTTATAAGTACAAAATTCATTTTTGTCGAGCCTTCGACTTTAGTCAAAAAAGCGAGACATAGCGATCCTACATTCCGTCGTCGATGGCGGCGTCCACAAATATTCACTCTGTGGTTAAAGTTTTGAAATTTTAATAACTTTCTTAAACTATCCTGGATTTCTACCAAACTTGGACAGAAGCTTGTTTATGATCATAAGAGAGTATCCAGAAGTAAATTTTGTAAAAATAAAATTCCATTTTTCCTTATTTTACTATTAAATGGGCTTAAATTTTCTGCCAGAAACAACACATTCACTCTGTGGTTAAAGTTTTAAAATTTTAATAAATTTCTTATACTATTTTGGATTTGTACCAAACTTGGACAGAAGCTTGTTTATGATCAAAAGCTAGTATCTAGAAGGAAATTTGGTAAAAATAAATCCATTTTTCCGTATTTTACTTTTAATTGGACTTAGATTTTCTGCCAGAAACAACACATTCACTCTGTGGTAAAGTTTTTAAAATTTTAATAACTTTCTTATACTATTTTGGTTTGTACCAAACTTGGACAGAAGCTTGTTTATGATCAAATGCTAGTAGGAAATTTTGTTTTCTTCCAGTTAACATTACATTCAGTCTGCAGTTAAAGTTTTAAACATTTATTAGATTCATAAACTATCCTGGATTTTTACCAAACTTGGACAGAAGCTTCTTACAATCAAAAGATAGTATCAAGAGGAATATTTTTATTGATTTACTTCCTCATTTTTGTTGAGCCTGCGATTAACAGAAAAAGTAGGGGAGACACTGGGTTCCGCGGAACCCTTACAAATTTTTTATTATACCATCACAGTATGAAGATTGTAGTGGTCCTAGTCATGCCATTCAGGATCCTTTTTCGGTTAAAAATTTAGAATGCAACAGTAGCTATGATCATCAGAGCAAATGCCCTAGTTTAAAAGTGAAAACATTCAAGATTAGCATATTTTGTACTCCAATTATTGGTCCGGTAGAGAGGCTATTTCCAAATTGTATATACTTATCATTGACCATTGATGACACCATACCATAATATTTAATAAGGATAAATATACAAATGTAAATTTGCATGTTTGCATGAGTTTTGTTGTTCTTTACAGTATGGATGATACCTGCACAAGTAGAAAACAATACAGAAAAGAATACAAGAGACAGTGGATAGCTGCTTCAAGAGCTTTGAGGCAGTCGTCTAGTCATGCTATTACCCAAGAAAACTTATTTAACAATTACAACAGTGATGTTGAGCATCACTTCAATCATGAACAAGAAGATGAAGATGAGGGCAGCCTATGTAGTTCATCATTCAATACTTGTCCACAGTTGGCGTCACATGAACCGGAAGAAATAGTTCCAGTATCAGATAACAGTTTTCCTACAATTGATCTTGAAGAAGATGATTCTGATTTGTTTCACTTTCATTCAATAACCACAGACCTAGAAAATGTTTTGGACTCTGATGAAGAAGATTTTGAAATTGAAAAAGATACTATTTTAGCAAATGATCTTGCTCAATGGGTGAATGAAAATTCCATTGAACATAATGCTGTTGATGCTCTTCTAGGTGTCTTAAAAAAGCATGGACACTCTTCATTGCCATTGACTGCCAGAACATTGTTAGGAACTATGAAAAATGTAACAACAGAAATTAAATCAGGCATGGAATATATTTTTTTTGGTATAGTTAAACAGCTGCAATCTTGTTATTCTTCGCTCTCAGAAGAAAAACAGAGTGAATTGTCAAGTTAGCTGATCATTCAATATTGATGGTCTGCCATTGTTCAAAAGCACTAACACATCTCTGTGGCCTGTCATTTGTAAGGTTCACATCAAGCCTGTTCAAATTTTTCCAGTTGCCCTAACATTAGGAAGATCTAAGCCATCAAATCTAGATTTTTTGAGAGAAACTATAAGAGAATTAGACAATGTACTTCAAAATGGATTTCCTTCTGGTAATCGCACTATTAAAGTGAATTTGAAAGGCATAGTGTGTGATGCTCCTGCAAGAGCCTTTGTCAAAGGAACTAAACTATACTGCGGCTACTACGGCTGTGATAAATGTTCCCAAAAAGGAAATTGGATGGGTAGGATGACTTACCAAGATATTAATAACTTGAGCTTAAGAACAAATGAAACATTTAGAAACTCTTTAAATCAAGAACATCACAATTATCTCTCTCCATTTTGTGATTTACCAATGGACAAATTAGACATGATTAAACAGTTTCCTTTAGATTACATGCACCTAGTATGTCTTGGTGTAATGAAGAAGTTACTTATAACTTGGAAAAGAGGCAAATTTGAAGTTAGACTGTCCAATCAACAAGTTCAAGAAATAGGTCGCAAACTAGTTAGATTACGATCATTTGTTCCTGAATTTTTTGCCAGAAAACCGAGAAACTTGGAAGAAATTGATCGATGGAAAGCCACTGAATTCAGGCAGTTTCTTCTGTACACTGGCAAAATTGTCTTGAAAGACATTTTGAGGTCAGATATGTATAAGAATTTCATGGCATTAAGTGTTGGAATATCAATATTGGTATGTTCAAGTTCAGTCCAAAATCATGCTGACTATGCACACAATCTGCTCAGTATTTCGTTGAAAGTGCAAGAATAATTTATGGTCCAGAGTTTTGGTTTACAATGTACACAGCTTACTTCATATTACAGACGAGGCTAAAGAATATGGAAATTTAGATGAATGTTCAGCATTTGCGTTTGAAAACTATTTACAGAAATTAAAAAAATGGTAAGATCAGGAAGGAGTCCCATGGTACAAATTGTGAAAAGATTAGATGAGCTGGAAAAATTCAATTGTACCAAGAGAGAAAAGTTTTCAAAGGTCAACTGTTCTAAAATTTAAACAACCAAACAATGCTTTTGTCATGGACAATAACCAGTGTTGTGAAATCATTTCAAGGACTCAACAAGTTGATCCAAATGATCCTGAAAAATTATTGTTGCTGTGTAGAGTTTATGAAAGATCAGAACCACTTTTCCGTGCACCTTGTGATTCGAGACTGATTGGGGTTTATAAAGCCTCACCAAGAAATACTAGGATGAAGCTCCTGTCCCCTGACAAGCTGGGCAAAGGGCAATACTCATAGATATGGACCAGAATGAACCAGTAGCATTTTTAACTATACTGCATGAAATGTAATGTGAGTAAGTAAAAATAAATAGAGCTAATATCTCCTTTATAATGTACATAATTACATTTGATATGTTAAAATTTACTATACATGTAGTAAAAACGTCAAATTTCTTTTCGATCAGACAAACTCTCAAATTGTTTGGCACAGACTGTGTTTATTAATAACATGTATGCAAGACTTGTCAAAGCTCTACCCACAGAAGTAAATCTCCAACTGGTGAGACGAGCAGAAATTACTCGGTAATAAAATGTGTTCCCCAACGATAACATGGTTAAGTGCTGAAAGAAAAGGTACATTGTACCAAATCATGTAAATGTGCATGTTCATGTTCATGTAGATATACATGTATTAATTACAGCAACATGCATGTACGTGTAATAGTGTAGAGAGCATGGTACAAATGTACATGTAGATAATACTAACACTTAAATGGAAAGCATTGTGCATTAAAGAATGACCATGCAATGAAGTACATTGTAGTTAACTTGGTAAGAAGATAATTTATATGTGACGTGAAGTACATTGTATTATGCAGATGAAATAGATTCTATCAATGTAGCCACCATGCACTGAAACATCATTTATGTGTATTTAATTGTACATGGTATTCAGTATTTAACTAGTTTTACTTTTCATTATCTTTCAGATGTCCAACCATAATGTGTATGTTGTTGTTGAGTTTCTAAGAGAAAATCAGTTAGCGTGGTGCACTTAGCATGGCTCGAAGGATCTGGAGAGGTAATATAATGTTTGTAACTTTTAAAACATTCTTTTAAAAAATAACTGTATACTTTTCATACATCCCTTATAGTATTAGTACAGTAGTTTTCCTCAGTGTTAGTACTGCCGGTCATCAAGTTTCTAAATCACATCCCGTCCATAATTACTTTAACACCTGTCTACAGTACAGTTTATGAACATCTTAGTGTATTTTAATTTTATGTTAAAAAAATAGATTTTCACTACATACTATACTTTTGTGTATTCATTTATTTTTGTTGATTGGCTGAAGTCTCTACAAGTCTATAGAAATTTTGTATTAGTTGAATATTTAACTTCATGGTTCTCCAGTCCAGGAAAAAGGTAATATCAAGCTTACAATTATCCGTGTCAAAAGTCTGTGATGTGAAAATCAACTATTGTGTTGATAAATTATGAGTTTGAGGTTTGTTTACTTTATATTTCTAGGATGCAGTTTGTTATTGGCCCCAACCACAATAAATATTACCCAAAGAATTAGAAGAGGAGAGATACCAGATAAGGAAAGGTGGAGCGTCAACCCTATTAGAACTTTTCATCATACAGGTAAACAAATTGATGGGCTAGAATACAGTTTATCAGGGAAGGATATATATTTTTTTTTAAACTTAGGGCATAGATAGAAATTTTACATAGAATTAAGAAGGTATGGCATGAGAGCCAATGAGACAACTCTCCATCCAATATATATATGCATATTTTTTTTTGCATTTTAACTGCACCAAAAAAGCAAGTTACTAAAGATGCCTGCCTTGATCTGTCATTATCAAAAAGTGGCTAAGCAATTATTTCCAACACTCCTTTAAGCTTACCTAACTCAAATAGACTAGTTAAGACATACATACAAGTATTGTATAACCATGCATGATTATTGGTTATGTTTCACTTTATTGTTTATAGTTATTACATGTATTTCATAATCATTCATGACTTTTTAAAGTAAAAGACAAACATTTTGATATATGAACAAGTAAATTGTTAATACATACATGTTCATTTACATTTTAACAGATGACTATGATAAAGCAGATCAATACTGCAAAAAGGTTGAAGTTACGAGTAATGTCGAGTCAGACATAGAGCAAGAAGTGGAACAGGGAAGAGTAATAAATAAGCCTGACAGATTAATCTCTGATGATTCTGATGGAAATAATAGAGGTAGGTATATTTGGTGAAAAGCTATTTTTATGTCTTAAACAATATTTTCAAGAGTAACACACATGCGTGAAATTCTCTATAGCAGATTAGACACTTAATCATAAAATGCAAAATGATTTCATGCTAAATAAAACAAGTGCAACTATTATTTGAAACAAAACTAATCTCTGAAATGAGTCTGCAATTACTTGTACTTTAGTATTGTCACAAAACAATAGTTTTAATTTTATCTTCTAAATCGAAAGAAACGCCTCAGATGGCTAAGCAATTTTCCATTTTGAATAATTAAAACCGTTTCATTTTTAACTGTTGCCTTCCTTAACTGTTCTTGGACGTTTTAGAATAATGGGAAGAAAATTCATGAAGTAAGTGAGATTTAACAGTCAAAACAAGTTCGTTGAGTGAAATTTTGACATCGATTTTTTTAAAAGGACACTCTACTTTGAAGTTATCTCAAAATGACTAAAATTACGTGAAAATTTCTAGATCCTTGTTCATGTGCTCATTCATAGCACAGCTGTTGATTCTCTAATTTATTTGTAAAATTTCTTTCAGAAGAGCATGATAATGAAAAATTACCAGACTTACATGTACAAAAGCAGAAAAGGTTTAAAAAGACAGCGTGAAGAAAAGATTCTGATGATGGTATGTTTTCCTATTCCCACCCTTGTAATGAGTCTCCTTTTCTATCAGGCTCTGACATAATTGTGCACCATTCATATCAGCTTAAATTATAGCAGTTATTTTATGGTGAGGGTTGTACTTTCCTATGTTAGTCTTAATAGGATTCTTATTTCGTCCTTTTACACTCTGTAATCTGTTACAAATGCTCTTTTGTCGGGTTGTTGTCTCTGACATATTCCCTATGACCCATATGGCCAAGAGCTTTTGTACACATAAAAGGTGCAATTTTGTATAGGATATGTAATACATCCTTGAATTAAGACATAAGCCCAATCTATTGTACACCAAGATTTGATAGTTTTCCAAAATTATAGACTTCCATGATTTTTGAGGGTCTCTCACAAATTTACCTTATCATATGGTTAAGCATTAGAAATGAAGGATATGATTATGTTCAATGGCATTTTGGTGTAAATATTGATATAAAATGTATATTGTAGAAGAAAGTGGACAGGAACCAAGAAAAAAACTTCCAGCTGCACCCAAGGCTCCTACATTTATACCAAACAGAGATGGGTCAAGGACACAGAACTCAAGTCCTACTCCTAGGCCTGATCAATCTAGCCTCATTTCACCTAATAGAGATGTATCAAGAGGACATACCTCAAGTTCTTCATGTAGGCCTGATCAATCTAGGCTAATTTCACCTAATAGAGATGTATCAAGAGGACTTAACTCAAGTCCTACATATAGGCCTGATCAATCATTGGTGGTTACACCAAATAGAGATGTCTCAAAAAGACAGGACTCAACATATAGGCCTGTTCCGTCTACTAGTGGCCGATCCAGACAAGATTCCTCATGTAGTAAGTGTTCTATGGCATTTTATGATGTATGTATCATTCTAGAGACATACATTTATGTAATGATGAGCACTTTTAACTCTTTTAAATAGATAATTGTTTAATTACCAAGTAAAATGTGACAGGCTTGTGAATGCTATAATTTAGTACTCACATTTTCAAAATAAAAATCACATTTGGTCTGAAATACTGTATAGTGTATGTCATGTATGTTAAATTTCTTGATTTTCTGTAAATAAGGTATACAAAACTTTATCATGTTTTAATAACTCCTTATACGTGAACATAATTTCAGGCAATAATTTCTGATTTTCCAGAACATCATTACCAGTATGTCTGTCCCAAAAATTTGTGAAGATGACATTAAACCTTCAGTTGATTATATGTTTAGTTAGCAGGTACAAGACATGTAGTTTTATTTCACCCAGTGTATTTATGTATGAGATAAAAATATGCACTTCATACCAAGACAATTGTAGAACTTACTTTCATCATAGAAATAGGCTATTTGATATTTTTCCAGCTCAGCAGCTGAATTCTCTAAGATTTTTATCAATTTGTCTTGTAGACTGTCAAACTGTTATTGTACAAAATTAAGAACATTAGAGGATGGCATCAAAGAAATTAAAACTGCCATTGCACAGCTGGCTGCAACAGGAAATGGTGGTGTTGTGGCCACTAATATTGTGGAAGATGTTATTCAGCACCCCATCAACTATATACATGAAATGAGGGACCTTGCTGATAAAATGAAAGATGATCATTTCAAGAATAAACTTGTAAGTTGGTGTCTCTGATTATTCCAATATGGTTACTGTTCTCTTTGACATCACTTTAAAAAGACTTTCTTTAGGTTTTTATCAAACTGATGCACTCTAATTTCACTTATGTTTGTATTTTTGAATTCATAGGTTAAATGCATAGAGCATACATAATTGGAGATACAAATTGAAAGAGTCTGTTTATGCATTGTTGTGTAAGTTATCTTAGAAAATCTAATGAGTCGCAAACATTTAATTTCACGGAAAATACATAAATAACAACATGACTAAATTGTAATTTTGTAGGTCCAGTATTTGGTGTCACAAGGTGGTCACAGCCATTCAGACTGTATTAGACGGATGATGAAGAAGTGTGGCACCAATCAATTATGGGCCAAATACAGTTTAAAGGGGCAAAAGGGGAAAGAGGCATTCACAGGTCACCCTTTGTGCAGGATAATCATGAGTAAGTTGATTAGGAAAATATGTGGAACATTTAAAAGCCAGTGCCATTAATATAGAATGAATTTTTCATCTGACTTTAATCTCAAAAAGAATTCATGTGATGATTTTGAATATCACGTTTCTCACTTATCCAGAAACAGAGTGCAAAGTTATATAAAATAATTATATATGTAGGACTCAAATCTATGGTGGGTCCCAGATCTACGGCAGAGTCTAAATCTATGGTAAATATGACGTCACGTCATCCCAAAACTATGGCAGATTTTTTAATGTCCTAATCAATGGCAAGTTGATATTTCCTATTCTATGGCGGATTTTTGTTGTTTCCAAATATATGGCAAATTTTGTGCAAAATGAGGGCTTCTACAGGTACAGCAGATTTCGTCCTAATCTTTGGGATGATAAGTAAAATATTCCTTTAAACCATCCGCAAATCGTTGACAAGGGAAATACTTTCAACTGGAAGTTCAAATCTACAGGTTCAGCTATCTTTAGTGGCTGGGACAATTTTATATGGCATTATTCAATTGTGACATTTTCTGTTACCTTTTTCCCTGGAAAATGATGCAATTTATCGATCTCCATAGTAAAAACAAAAATCTGCCACAGACTTGATTTGTTTGACATTTGTAACGTCACATATGCCATAGATTTGGAATCTGCCATAGATTTGAGTCCCAAATATATTTATATATATATAAAAGTTCAATGAAGTTATATATAATAAGAAAATCTGTAATACTTTTTCAGAATGTTGTGCAAGAGTGTTTCCAAAATCAAAGGTTGCCGATATGGAGGAAGTATTAATTGACTTCCTCAAACAGGCCCCACACAAGCCAGGAGGACCAAAATATAAGGTATTTTCGATTGAATAGAATATCTTTTACATTTAACTGGAAGGTGTTATTTATTTAAAGTTTATTTTTGCAATTTGAATACTTAGATAAATAAACTCATCATAGAAACCAGGATTGAAATTTTGTATTTACGCCAGACGCGCGTTTCGTCTACAAAAGATTCATCAGTGACGCTCAAATCAAAAAAAGATAAAAAGGCCATAAAGTACGAAGTTGAAGAGCATTGAGGACCAAAAATTCCTAAAAGTTTTACAGCTAAGGTAATCTATTCCTGAGGTAGAAAAGCCTTAGTATTTCAAAAATTCAAAGTTTTGTAAACAGTTAATTTATAATTATGAACATATCATGTTCTTGACAATAAAATTATTGTCTTTATCCTGCAATTAAAACTTAGCGTTATGTTTGTAGCATTTGATTTTGACATGTAAAATATTATTTGTTTTTTGCCCATCTTAATAATTACTTGATATGCAAAAATTGCAGAAGTTTCCCTTGATTGATTATATGAAATTTGCATACATGAGAGCTTGATTAAAAGGGATTACAACAACTAACTGGGGCTAGAGTTATATGCTTTAATAGGGTGCTTGAAAGTACTGATTTTGTTAACAAATTACTTTTTTATAATTTCAGAAACCTGTAAGAAAAGGACAGACCATAACACAAGATGAATTAGAGTCTGAGTCTCTGTTTAAGAGATATGTTATCTCCTGATCAAGGCAAGAACTTATTGTTTTTTGTTATAAAGAATATCTCCCTTTAGAGCTTATGGTGTAATGATGAGTGTGCTCCCCTCAAGTGCAAAGGCCGTGGGTTTGAACCTCAACCCGGCCAAACCAATGATTGCTTCTCCCAAAATTAGTTAGAGCAAAGACTTGTTGGCCCGTAATTAGAAAAAAGGGACATGTCTTCCTGCAAACATGCCTTGTGGGCTAAGAACCAAAAAATCTGTCACAACATGTTGGTCTATTTTAAGACAGGGTTAGTATTGATTTCTTATAATCATGTTCTCATCTAGAATATGCATTTGACTTGCAATTGGACATTTAACAACTATCCATCCAACCAAGCTTTTCTTCAATTAAACATGTGCAATACAGATAAAGAAATGTATGAAATACAAAACACTGCACAAATCAATTAAACCAAAGTAATGGTGGTAGCACTGATGCATCATTGTTACACAAATGTATTAAAAAGGTTTGTTGGAGGTTGAGAAAAACGTTTTCCAAAAAACCTTATTTCAACGTTTTCTGAATGTTCCAAAACAACGTTTCTTCAAAATGTTTTTGAAACATTTAGGATAGTCTACAAATTTTGGTTTTTAAAACGTTTTCTTAAAACATTCTAGAAACCAAAACAAAACATTTTTAAAACGTTTATAAAATGTTGAATTGTTTGCTGGGCAACTCTCCATCCAAATAACAATTTATAAAAGTAAACCATTATAGGTCAATGTACGGCCTTCAACACGGAGCCTTGGCTCACACCGAACAACAAGCTATAAAGGGCCCCAAAAGTACTAGTGTAAAACCATTCAAACGGTAAAACCAACGGTCTAGTCTATATGAAAACGAGAAACGAAAACACGTATAAATTACATAAACAAACGACAACTACTGTACATCAGAATGCATATTATGCTGAATAAATGCGCCTTTATATTGAACGGTTTCTGCTTCCGATATTTACAACCTGGTAAAATTTTGTGAGCTTTGAATACTCTCCTGTCAGGCTGTCAGCTGAATCATATTTATCATATGTTGACACAATCATAAATGTATTAGGCTCGGTAAGAAGGCTTTTATATATAGCTTAATTTTAGCTTGTTATACTAAGTCCGATGTGGTCTAGTGGTTAGGATTTCTGGTTTTCACCCAGACGGCCCGGGTTCGATTCCCGGCATCGGAGCTTTAATTTTTTGTGATCGGGTGAAACATGTAACATGTCATGAAAAAGATATGCAGGATTCACAGAATCATCTAAGCGAATAAATTGCAATTAATATGTGGTCATGCAGTTTGCATCTGCCGCTGTGATGTGCCTTCAAATGTCAATGAAACAGACCGGAATGAGATGGGTGACCATCACACCTACATAAAATTATGTTCTTTCGCAAATAATGATTTTCTGTTTTAAAGTCATGTTGATGTTTATGCATTTCTTGTCATTTAGTCTGTTGTTATGACATCATCCCTCGGGGTATAAGTTAGATACGATAACGTTCGTAATTCCTGCGTTTGCTACTCTATCTCTACGATTCCTCTCCATTACTTAATGGCAGAACAGGAGCTATTCACTACTGGCACACTTATACAGTGCGTTATCAACAATTTATTTGTATAGTGTTCAAGATTGACCTCTAAAGAGAGAAGAGTATATTTGAAATGATAGTATCAAATAAATTTCTCTTGGCGTGAATTTACATTGATGCACACTATCCGTGGATGATACAGTTATGTGCCGCGTACTCTATTGGTCGCTAATCAATTGAAAACTGAAAGAGACGAAAAAGAAATGCATCGGCCGGGAATCGAACCCGGGCCGCCCGCGTGGCAGGCGAGCATTCTACCACTGAACCACCGATGCTTATAACTACCTAGTGTTTAACTTGATCATATAAGGACACATGTTACCTGATATGTATGGTATATAGCACGTTAATCATACTGACGTTGTCGGCAGAAACACGACACAAATATATTTGACAAGAGGAAAATCGACGCTAAATTAGATCCCATTTGTTCAGCCGCAGTGTAATCTCAGCTCGTGTTTGAAATATAATGACCAGAAATATGCTACTGCATGTCGGCTTCGTGTATAATAAGAAACTGACCGTAGTTGAAATCGTGATATGAAAAGGGGAGGGATAATTAATCAAGTCGATCTTTCAAAGGAGAATTGATAGCGAAATGAAAAATTCTGTAACGTGACATGATTTTCAGTTGTGGTTTCATATGGCAGACACATATTAGTCATTGATTCAACTGTATAGTCGACTCAGTATGGCACATATGTTTGAATAGATATAGGAAGATGTGGTGTGAGTGCCAATGAGACAACTCTCCATCCAAATAACAATTTATAAAAGTAAACCATTATAGGTCAATGTACGGCCTTCAACACGGAGCCTTGGCTCACACCGAACAACAAGCTATAAAGGGCCCCAAAAGTACTAGTGTAAAACCATTCAAACGGTAAAACCAACGGTCTAGTCTATATAAAAACGAGAAACGAGAAACACGTATAAATTACATAAACAAACGACAACTACTGTACATCAGAATGCATATTATGCTGAATAAATGCGCCTTTATATTGAACGGTTTCTGCTTCCGATATTTACAACCTGGTAAAATTTTGTGAGCTTTAAATACTCTCCTGTCAGGCTGTCAGCTGAATCATATTTATCATATGTTGACACAATCATAAATGTATTAGGCTCGGTAAGAAGGCTTTTATATATAGCTTAATTTTAGCTTGTTATACTAAGTCCGATGTGGTCTAGTGGTTAGGATTTCTGGTTTTCACCCAGACGGCCCGGGTTCGATTCCCGGCATCGGAGCTTTAATTCTTTGTGATCGGGTGAAACATGTTACATGTCATGAAAAGATATGCAGGATTCACAGAATCATCTAAGCGAATAAATTGCAATTAATATGTGGTCATGCAGTTTGCATCTGCCGCTGTGATGTGCCTTCAAATGTCAATGAAACAGACCGGAATGAGATGGGTGACCATCACACCTACATAAAATTATGTTCTTTCGCAAATAATGATTTTCTGTTTTAAAGTCATGTTGATGTTTATGCATTTCTTGTCATTTAGTCTGTTGTTATGACATCATCCCCTCGGGGTATAAGTTAGATACGATAACGTTCGTAATTCCTGTGTTTGCTACTCTATCTCTACGATTCCTCTCCATTACTTAATGGCAGAACAGGAGCTATTCACTACTGGCACACTTATACAGTGCGTTATCAACAATTTATTTGTATAGTGTTCAAGATTGACCTCTAAAGAGAGAAGAGTATATTTGAAATGATAGTATCAAATAAATTTCTCTTGGCGTGAATTTACATTGATGCACACTATCCGTGGATGATACAGTTATGTGCCGCGTACTCTATTGGCCGCTAATCAATTGAAAACTTTGAAAGAGACGAAAAAGAAATGCATCAGCCGGGAATCGAACCCGGGCCGCCCGCGTGGCAGGCGAGCATTCTACCACTGAACCACCGATGCTTATAACTACCTAGTGTTTAACTTGATCATATAAGGACACATGTTACCTGATATGTATGGTATATAGCACGTTAATCATACTGACGTTGTCGGCAGAAACACGACACAAATATATTTGACAAGAGGAAAATCGACGCTAAATTAGATCCCATTTGTTCAGCCGCAGTGTAATCTCAGCTCGTGTTTGAAATATAATGACCAGAAATATGCTACTGCATGTCGGCTTCGTGTATAATAAGAAACTGACCGTAGTTGAAATCGTGATATGAAAAGGGGAGGATAATTAATCAAGTCGATCTTTCAAAGGAGAATTGATAGCGAAATGAAAAATTCTGTAACGTGACATGATTTTCAGTTGTGGTTTCATATGGCAGACACATATTAGTCATTGATTCAACTGTATAGTCGACTCAGTATGGCACATATGTTTGAATAGATATAGGAAGATGTGGTGTGAGTGCCAATGAGACAACTCTCCATCCAAATAACAATTTATAAAAGTAAACCATTATAGGTCAATGTACGGCCTTCAACACGGAGCCTTGGCTCACACCGAACAACAAGCTATAAAGGGCCCCAAAAGTATTAGTGTAAAACCATTCAAACGGTAAAACCAACGGTCTAGTCTATATAAAAACGAGAAACGAGAAACACGTATAAATTACATAAACAAACGACAACTACTGTACATCAGAATGCATATTATGCTGAATAAATGCGCCTTTATATTGAACGGTTTCTGCTTCCGATATTTACAACCTGGTAAAATTTTGTGAGCTTTGAATACTCTCCTGTCAGGCTGTCAGCTGAATCATATTTATCATATGTTGACACAATCATAAATGTATTAGGCTCGGTAAGAAGGCTTTTATATATAGCTTAATTTTAGCTTGTTATACTAAGAACACTGGACACTTTTAATTTGCAAAACACTCATTTGCAAATCCGCCGCCTCAAACAAGAGCTACAGTGTCGTGTATATAACCAAAATGTCGGAATTACATGGGATTCAATAATTTTATTACTTTTCTGCTGTAATTATTATATGTATTTTGCAATTTGATTTAGAAAAACATGGGATTTTCAATATCCCATGGGACAGGGCAAAATCCATGGGATTGACCATTATCCCATGGGATTTTGGTTAAATCCCATGGGATTTGGTCCCATGGGATAATTGTAGTCCCATGGGATATTTGTTGTCCCATGGGACTATAATTATCCCATGGGATTTTAAAATCCCATGGGACAAAATAAAATCCTATGGGATTAAAATTATAAATATAAAGTAATGTGTATGTTTTTAGATACATGTATATATATAACTTGTTTGTCTGTTCACTTTTCGCAGGATCGTTTTTCTTGTTCTTGAGACTCAATGTCCAGACTTGGATATTTAAACCTCGCCTGGTCAGTATTTCTTTAGATTGGGAAAACTTTCGTACTGGTTAGTTGTACTTTAAATTTCATTTTATTCGTATTTCAATGGTTGACTAAAATATTTCTTACTTACATTTGATATATTTCTTTTCGGTTTTAGAGTCAAACATTTCTAAATTATTAATTTACGTTTCCGTTCCAAAATAAATAAAAAGAATTGTACACTAGCTAGATATTTTATGATTTCAGGTTAATAAAGAGATGGGGTTCATTTTGAAAGCGATATTTAGAAAGATGGTTAATCCGAGGATATTTTAGAGTAACGGTCGTCAATTTTCGGAATTGTTCCTGCCTTACTCTGAAATAGAATTATGTATTATCGCATATTTTGTTTAAGGTCTTGAACTGGTCAATGATATTGAAAAATGTGTTTCAGACATTGCTCTGGTTGGACCGAGAATTAAACGGGAATAGAATTAATGCGATGTTTTTTATGCCCCACCTACAATAGTAGAGGGGCATTATGTTTTCTGGTCTGTGCGTCCGTTCGTTCGTCCGTCCGTTCGTCCCGCTTCAGGTTAAAGTTTTTGGTCGAGGTAGTTTTTGATGAAGTTGAAGTCCAATCAACTTGAAACTTAGAATACATGTTCCTATAATATGATCTTTCTAATTTTAATGCCAAATTAGAGATTTTCCCCATTTTCACGGTCCACTGAACATAGAAAATGATAGTGCGAGTGGGGCATCCGTGTACTATGGACACATTCTTGTTTTTTACTGGATTGATTTTGTTCCCTAGTACATGGAATTACGAGGTTCATGTTCTAGTCTAACAAAGTCGATGGGAACCGGTGGGTATATTTATTTTATCTCGGAAGGCGGGACGTCATGAACTTGATTGATTGAGGTTAGTTTTTGTTGGGGACAACTAGTGTACAGCTCTTCATATTTTAAGTTTTTCCTATCGAAGGTCGGTGGTTTCTCCGGGCACTCCGGCTTCCTCCACCAATAAAACTGGCCGCCACGAAATAGCCCAAAAGCGGTGCTTAAAGTGGCGTTAAAACACCAAAAATCAAATCATATTTTAAGTAAACGGACACCTCTTAAATTCTAGTATCTTATTATTTTTATATGCTTTAATTTGTGCCCAGTAGGTAGGTAATTATACGTGACAAGAGGATTTTTGTATGGGACATGTAAAATTACATAAAGTAATAAAAAATTAAAGTACAAATTTAGAAAAATATTATACATTGTAGGTTTACCCAGCACTGTAGTCTTAGATCTGCCTTTTAAAAATTATTGATGAATGTTTCACTGCAATGCAAAAATTAACACTTCAAACCAACGCAGTCTATGTGAAATTTCATGTATATTTTAACTAAATTTTGATGTTTAAAAGACTTAATGTGTTCAGGTTTAACTGATTTACAGGCATGACAGGTGCAATACTTTATGGAAGAAATATATCTGTGAACAATTCCAAAATGTATTCCTGATCTTAAGTCATTCTAAACTGACATCCTTTTTTGCTGGATGTTCTGAAAAATTTCACTTAGGCTGCCAAGGTTTCACAAATAACTTTTTGCTTGCATGTCTGATTAAATTTTTTTTATTTAACATGTTTAACATCCAACAAAGATCTGTTACTACTGGTTATAAATGATGTTTTGAACCACACTGACTGCTTATAAAAATTTTGTGTAACATATTTAAAGTGGTTATAAGTACAAAATTCATTTTTGTCGAGCCTTCGACTTTAGTCAAAAAAGCGAGACATAGCGATCCTACATTCCGTCGTCGATGGCGGCGTCCACAAATATTCACTCTGTGGTTAAAGTTTTTGAAATTTTAATAACTTTCTTAAACTATCCTGGATTTCTACCAAACTTGGACAGAAGCTTGTTTATGATCATAAGAGAGTATCCAGAAGTAAATTTTGTAAAATAAAATTCCATTTTTCCTTATTTTACTATTAAATGGGCTTAAATTTTCTGCCAGGAAACAACATTCACTCTGTGGTTAAAGTTTTAAAATTTTAATAAATTTCTTATACTATTTTGGATTGTACCAAACTTGGACAGAAGCTTGTTTATGATCAAAAGCTAGTATCTAGAAGGAAATTTGGTAAAAATAAATCCATTTTTCCGTATTTTACTTTTAATTGGACTTAGATTTTCTGCCAGGAAACAACACATTCACTCTGTGGTAAAGTTTTAAAATTTAATAACTTTCTTATACTATTTGGATTTGTACCAAACTTGGACAGAAGCTTGTTTATGATCAAATGCTAGTAGGAAATTTTGTTTTCTTCCAGTTAACATTACATTCAGTCTGCAGTTAAAGTTTTAAACATTTATTAGATTCATAAACTATCCTGGATTTTTACCAAACTTGGACAGAAGCTTCTTACAATCAAAGATAGTATCAAGAGGAATATTTTATTGATTTACTTCCTCATTTTTGTTGAGCCTGCGATTAACAGAAAAGTAGGGAGACACTGGGTTCCGCGGAACCCTTACAAATTTTTATTATACCATCACAGTATGAAGATTGTAGTGGTCCTAGTCATGCCATTCAGGATCCTTTTCGGTTAAAATTTAGAATGCAACAGTAGCTATGATCATCAGAGCAAATGCCCTAGTTTAAAAGTGAAAACATTCAAGATTAGCATATTTTGTACTCCAATTATTGGTCCGGTAGAGAGGCTATTTCAAATTGTATATACTTATCATTGACCATTGATGACACCATACCATAATATTTAATAAGGATAAATATACAAATGTAAATTTGCATGTTTGCATGAGTTTTGTTGTTCTTTACAGTATGGATGATACCTGCACAAGTAGAAAACAATACAGAAAAGAATACAAGAGACAGTGGATAGCTGCTTCAAGAGCTTTGAGGCAGTCGTCTAGTCATGCTATTACCCAAGAAAACTTATTTAACAATTACAACAGTGATGTTGAGCATCACTTCAATCATGAACAAGAAGATGAAGATGAGGGCAGCCTATGTAGTTCATCATTCAATACTTGTCCACAGTTGGCGTCACATGAACCGGAAGAAATAGTTCCAGTATCAGATAACAGTTTTCCTACAATTGATCTTGAAGAAGATGATTCTGATTTGTTTCACTTTCATTCAATAACCACAGACCTAGAAAATGTTTTGGACTCTGATGAAGAAGATTTTGAAATTGAAAAAGATACTATTTTAGCAAATGATCTTGCTCAATGGGTGAATGAAAATTCCATTGAACATAATGCTGTTGATGCTCTTCTAGGTGTCTTAAAAAAGCATGGACACTCTTCATTGCCATTGACTGCCAGAACATTGTTAGGAACTATGAAAAATGTAACAACAGAAATTAAATCAGGCATGGAATATATTTTTTTTGGTATAGTTAAACAGCTGCAATCTTGTTATTCTTCGCTCTCAGAAGAAAAACAAGGAATTGTCAGAGTTAGCTGATCATTCAATATTGATGGTCTGCCATTGTTCAAAAGCACTAACACATCTCTGTGGCCTGTCATTTGTAAGGTTCACATCAAGCCTGTTCAAATTTTTCCAGTTGCCCTAACATTAGGAAGATCTAAGCCATCAAATCTAGATTTTTTGAGAGAAACTATAAGAGAATTAGACAATGTACTTCAAAATGGATTTCCTTCTGGTAATCGCACTATTAAAGTGAATTTGAAAGGCATAGTGTGTGATGCTGCAAGCAAACCTTTGTCAAAGGAACTAAACTATACTGCGGCTACTACGGCTGTGATAAATGTTCCCGAAAAGGAAATTGGATGGGTAGGATGACTTACCAAGATATTAATAACTTGAGCTTAAGAACAAATGAAACATTTAGAAACTCTTTAAATCAAGAACATCACAATTATCTCTCTCCATTTTGTGATTTACCAATGGACAAATTAGACATGATTAAACAGTTTCCTTTAGATTACATGCACCTAGTATGTCTTGGTGTAATGAAGAAGTTACTTATAACTTGGAAAAGAGGCAAATTTGAAGTTAGACTGTCCAATCAACAAGTTCAAGAAATAGGTCGCAAACTAGTTAGATTACGATCATTTGTTCCTGAATTTTTGCCAGAAAACAGAAACTTGGAAGAAATTGATCGATGGAAAGCCACTGAATTCAGGCAGTTTCTTCTGTACTGGCAAAATTGTCTTGAAAGACATTTTGAGGTCAGATATGTATAAAATTTCATGGCATTAAGTGTTGGAATATCAATATTGGTATGTTCAAGTTCAGTCCAAAATCATGCTGACTATGCACACAATCTGCTCAGTATTTCGTTGAAAGTGCAAGAATAATTTATGGTCCAGAGTTTTGGTTTACAATGTACACAGCTTACTTCATATTACAGACGAGGCTAAAGAATATGGAAATTTAGATGAATGTTCAGCATTTGCGTTTGAAAACTATTTACAGAAATTAAAAAAATGGTAAGATCAGGAAGGAGTCCCATGGTACAAATTGTGAAAAGATTAGATGAGCTGGAAAAATTCAATTGTACCAAGAGAGAAAAGTTTTCAAAGGTCAACTGTTCTAAAATTTAAACAACCAAACAATGCTTTTGTCATGGACAATAACAGTGTTGTGAAATCATTTCAAGGACTCAACAAGTTGATCCAAATGATCCTGAAAAATTATTGTTGCTGTGTAGAGTTTATGAAAGATCAGAACCACTTTTCCGTGCACCTTGTGATTCGAGACTGATTGGGGTTTATAAAGCCTCACCAAGAAATACTAGGATGAAGCTCCTGTCCCCTGACAAGCTGGGCAAAGGGCAATACTCATAGATATGGACCAGAATGAACCAGTAGCATTTTTAACTATACTGCATGAAATGTAATGTGAGTAAGTAAAAATAAATAGAGCTAATATCTCCTTTATAATGTACATAATTACATTTGATATGTTAAAAATTTACTATACATGTAGTAAAAAACGTCAAATTTCTTTTTCGATCAGACAAACTCTCAAATTGTTTGGCACAGACTGTGTTTATTAATAACATGTATGCAAGACTTGTCAAAGCTCTACCCACAGAAGTAAATCTCCAACTGGTGAGACGAGCAGAAATTACTCGGTAATAAAATGTGTTCCCCAACGATAACATGGTTAAGTGCTGAAAGAAAAGGGTACATTGCCAAATCATGTAAATGTGCATGTGCATGTTCATGTTCATGTAGATATACATGTATTAATTACAACAACATGCATGTACGTGTAATAGTGTAGAGCATGGTACAAATGTACATGTAGATAATACTAACACTTAAATGGAAAGCATTGTGCATTAAAGAATGACCATGCAATGAAGTACATTGTAGTTAACTTGGTAAGAAGATAATTTATATGTGACGTGAAGTACATTGTATTATGCAGATGAAATAGATTCTATCAATGTAGCCACCATGCACTGAAACATCATTTATGTGTATTTAATTGTACATGGTATTCAGTATTTAACTAGTTTTACTTTTCATTATCTTTCAGATGTCCAACCATAATGTGTATGTTGTTGTTGAGTTTCTAAGAGAAAAATCAGTTAGCGTGGTGCACTTAGCATGGCTCGAAGGATCTGGAGAGGTAATATAATGTTTGTAACTTTTAAAACATTCTTTTAAAAAAATAACTGTATACTTTTTCATACATCCCTTATAGTATTAGTACAGTAGTTTTCCTCAGTGTTAGTACTGCCGGTCATCAAGTTTCTAAATCACATCCCGTCCATAATTACTTTAACACCTGTCTACAGTACAGTTTATGAACATCTTAGTGTATTTTAATTTTATGTTAAAAAAATAGATTTTCACTACATACTATACTTTTGTGTATTCATTTATTTTTGTTGATTGGCTGAAGTCTCTACAAGTCTATAGAAATTTTGTATTAGTTGAATATTTAACTTCATGGTTCTCCAGTCCAGGAAAAAGGTAATATCAAGCTTACAATTATCCGTGTCAAAAGTCTGTGATGTGAAAATCAACTATTGTGTTGATAAATTATGAGTTTGAGGTTTGTTTACTTTATATTTCTAGGATGCAGTTTGTTATTGGCCCCAACCACAATAAATATTACCCAAAGAATTAGAAGAGGAGAGATACCAGATAAGGAAAGGTGGAGCGTCAACCCTATTAGAACTTTTCATCATACAGGTAAACAAATTGATGGGCTAGAATACAGTTTATCAGGGAAGGATATATATATTTTTTTTAAACTTAGGGCATAGATAGAAATTTTACATAGAATTAAGAAGGTATGGCATGAGCCAATGAGACAACTCTCCATCCAATATATATGCATATTTTTTTGCATTTTAACTGCACCAAAAAGCAAGTTACTAAAGATGCCTGCCTTGATCTGTCATTATCAAAAGTGGCTAAGCAATTATTTCCAACACTGCTTTAAGCTTACCTAACTCAAATAGACTAGTTAAGACATACATACAAGTATTGTATAACCATGCATGATTATTGGTTATGTTTCACTTTATTGTTTATAGTTATTACATGTATTTCATAATCATTCATGACTTTTTAAAGTAAAAGACAAACATTTTGATATATGAACAAGTAAATTGTTAATACATACATGTTCATTTACATTTTAACAGATGACTATGATAAAGCTGATCAATACTGCAAAAGGTTGAAGTTACGAGTAATGTCGAGTCAGACATAGAGCAAGAAGTGGAACAGGGAAGAGTAATAAATAAGCCTGACAGATTAATCTCTGATGATTCTGATGGAAATAATAGAGGTAGGTATATTTGGTGAAAAGCTATTTTTATGTCTTAAAAATATTTTCAAGAGAACACACATGCGTGAAATTCTCTATAGATTAGACACTTAATCATAAAATGCAAAATGATTTCATGCTAAATAAAACAAGTGCAACTATTATTTGAAACAAAACTAATCTCTGAAATGAGTCTGCAATTACTTGTACTTTAGTATTGTCACAAAACAATAGTTTTAATTTTATCTTCTAAATCGAAAGAAACGCCTCAGATGGCTAAGCAATTTTCCATTTTGAATAATTAAAACCGTTTCATTTTTAACTGTTGCCTTCCTTAACTGTTCTTGGACGTTTTAGAATAATGGGAAAATTCATGAAGTAAGTGAGATTTAACAGTCAAAACAAGTTCGTTGAGTGAAATTTTGACATCGATTTTTTTAAAGGACACTCTACTTTGAAGTTATCTCAAAATGACTAAAATTACGTGAAAAATTTAGATCCTTGTTCATGTGCTCATTCATAGCACAGCTGTTGATTCTCTAATTTATTTGTAAAATTTCTTTCAGAAGAGCATGATAATGAAAAATTACCAGACTTACATGTACAAAAGCAGAAAAGGTTTAAAAAGACAGCGTGAAGAAAGATTCTGATGATGGTATGTTTTCCTATTCCACCCTTGTAATGAGTCTCCTTTTCTATCAGGCTCTGACATAATTGTGCACCATTCATATCAGCTTAAATTATAGCAGTTATTTTATGGTGAGGGTTGTACTTTCCTATGTTAGTCTTAATAGGATTCTTATTTCGTCCTTTTACACTCTGTAATCTGTTACAAATGCTCTTTTGTCGGGTTGTTGTCTCTGACATATTCCCTATGACCCATATGGCCAAGAGCTTTTGTACACATAAAAGGTGCAATTTTGTATAGGATATGTAATACATCCTTGAATTAAGACATAAGCCCAATCTATTGTACACCAAGATTTGATAGTTTTCCAAAATTATAGACTTCCATGATTTTTGAGGGTCTCACAAATTTACCTTATCATATGGTTAAGCATTAGAAATGAAGGATATATGATTATGTTCAATGGCATTTTGGTGTAAATATTGATATAAAATGTATATTGTAGAAGAAAGTGGACAGGAACCAAGAAAAAACTTCCAGCTGCACCCAAGCTCCTACATTTATACCAAACAGAGATGGGTCAAGGACACAGAACTCAAGTCCTACTCCTAGGCCTGATCAATCTAGCCTCATTTCACCTAATAGAGATGTATCAAGAGGACATACCTCAAGTTCTTCATGTAGGCCTGATCAATCTAGGCTAATTTCACCTAATAGAGATGTATCAAGAGGACTTAACTCAAGTCCTACATATAGGCCTGATCAATCATTGGTGGTTACACAAATAGAGATGTCTCAAAAGACAGGACTCAACATATAGGCCTGTTCCGTCTACTAGTGGCCGATCCAGACAAGATTCCTCATGTAGTAAGTGTTCTATGGCATTTTATGATGTATGTATCATTCTAGAGACATACATTTATGTAATGATGAGCACTTTTAACTCTTTAAATAGATAATTGTTTAATTACCAAGTAAAATGTGACAGGCTTGTGAATGCTATAATTTAGTACTCACATTTTCAAAAATAAAAATCACATTTGGTCTGAAATACTGTATAGTGTATGTCATGTATGTTAAATTTCTTGATTTTCTGTAAATAAGGTATACAAAACTTTATCATGTTTTAATAACTCCTTATACGTGAACATAATTTCAGGCAATAATTTCTGATTTTCCAGAACATCATTACCAGTATGTCTGTCCCAAAAATTTGTGAAGATGACATTAAACCTTCAGTTGATTATATGTTTAGTTAGCAGGTACAAGACATGTAGTTTTATTTCACCCAGTGTATTTATGTATGAGATAAAAATATGCACTTCATACCAAGACAATTGTAGAACTTACTTTCATCATAGAAATAGGCTATTTGATATTTTTCCAGCTCAGCAGCTGAATTCTCTAAGATTTTATCAATTTGTCTTGTAGACTGTCAAACTGTTATTGTACAAAATTAAGAACATTAGAGGATGGCATCAAAGAAATTAAAACTGCCATTGCACAGCTGGCTGCAACAGGAAATGGTGGTGTTGTGGCCACTAATATTGTGGAAGATGTTATTCAGCACCCATCAACTATATACATGAAATGAGGGACCTTGCTGATAAAATGAAAGATGATCATTTCAAGAATAAACTTGTAAGTTGGTGTCTCTGATTATTCCAATATGGTTACTGTTCTCTTTGACATCACTTTAAAAAGACTTTCTTTAGGTTTTTATCAAACTGATGCACTCTAATTTCACTTATGTTTGTATTTTTGAATTCATAGGTTAAATGCATAGAGCATACATAATTGGAGATACAAATTGAAAGAGTCTGTTTATGCATTGTTGTGTAAGTTATCTTAGAAAATCTAATGAGTCGCAAACATTTAATTTCACGGAAAATACATAAATAACAACATGACTAAATTGTAATTTTGTAGGTCCAGTATTTGGTGTCACAAGGTGGTCACAGCCATTCAGACTGTATTAGACGGATGATGAAGAAGTGGCACCAATCAATTATAGGCCAAATACAGTTTAAAGGGGCAAGGGGAAAGAGGCATTCACAGGTCACCCTTTGTGCAGGATAATCATGAGTAAGTTGATTAGGAAAATATGTGGAACATTTAAAAGCCAGTGCCATTAATATAGAATGAATTTTTCATCTGACTTTAATCTCAAAAGAATTCATGTGATGATTTTGAATATCACGTTTCTCACTATCCAGAAACAGAGTGCAAAGTTATATAAAATAATTATATGTAGGACTCAAATCTATGTGGGTCCCAGATCTACGGCAGAGTCTAAATCTATGGTAAATATGACGTCACGTCATCCCAAAACTATGGCAGATTTTTTTAATGTCCTAATCAATGGCAAGTTGATATTTCCTATTCTATGGCGGATTTTTGTTGTTTCCAAATATATGGCAAATTTTGTGCAAAATGAGGGCTTCTACAGGTACAGCAGATTTCGTCCTAATCTTTGGGATGATAAGTAAAATATTCCTTTAAACCATCCGCAAATCGTTGACAAGGGAAATACTTTCAACTGGAAGTTCAAATCTACAGGTTCAGCTATCTTTAGTGGCTGGGACAATTTTATATGGCATTATTCAATTGTGACATTTTCTGTTACCTTTTTTCCCTGGAAAATGATGCAATTTATCGATCTCCCATAGTAAAAAACAAAAATCTGCCACAGACTTGATTTGTTTGACATTTGTAACGTCACATATGCCATAGATTTGGAATCTGCCATAGATTTGAGTCCCAAATATATTTATATATATATATAAAAGTTCAATGAAGTTATATATAATAAGAAAATCTGTAATACTTTTTCAGAATGTTGTGCAAGAGTGTTTCCAAAATCAAAGGTTGCCGATATGGAGGAAGTATTAATTGACTTCCTCAAACAGGCCCCACAAACCAGGAGGACCAAAATATAAGGTATTTTCGATTGAATAGAATATCTTTTACATTTAACTGGAAGGTGTTATTTATTTAAAAGTTAATTTTTTGCAATTTGAATACTTAGATAAATAAACTCATCATAGATACCAGGATTGAAATTTTATATTTACGCCAGACGCGCGTTTCGTCTACAAAAGATTCATCAGTGACGCTCGAATCAAAAAATATTAAAAAGGCCAAATAAAGTACGAAGTTGAAGAGCATTGAGGACCAAAATTCCTAAAAGTTTTGCCAAATACAGCTAAGGTAATCTATTCCTGGGCAGAAAAGCCTTAGTATTTCAAAAATTCAAAGTTTTGTAAACAGTTAATTTATAATTATGAACATATCATGTTCTTGACAATAACATTATTGTCTTTATCCTGCAATTAAAACTTAGCGTTATGTTTGTAGCATTTGATTTTGACATGTAAAATATTATTTGTTTTTGCCCATCTTAATAATTACTTGATATGCAAAAATTGCAGAAGTTTCCTTGATTGATTATGAAATTTGCATACATGAGAGCTTGATTAAAAGGGATTACAACAACTAACTGGGGCTAGAGTTATATGCTTTAATAGGGTGCTTGAAAGTACTGATTTTGTTAACAAATTACTTTTTTAATTTCAGAAACCTGTAAGAAAAGGACAGACCATAACACAAGATGAATTAGAGTCTGAGTCTCTGTTTAAGAGATATGTTATCTCCTGATCAAGGCAAGAACTTATTGTTTTTTTTAAAGAATATCTCCCTTTAGAGCTTATGGTGTAATGATGAGTGTGCTCCCCTCAAGTGCAAAGGCCATGGGTTTGAACCTCAACCCGAAAACAAATGATTGCTTCTCCCCAAAATTAGTTAGAGCAAAGACTTGTTGGCCCGTAATTAGAAAAAAGGACATGTCTTCCTGCAAACATGCCTTGTGGGCTAAGAACCAAAAATCTGTCACAACATGTTGGTCTATTTTAAGACAGGGTTAGTATTGATTTCTTATAATCATGTTCTCATCTAGAATATGCATTTGACTTGCAATTGGACATTTAACAACTATCCATCCAACCAAGCTTTTCTTCAATTAAACATGTGCAATACAGATAAAGAAATGCATGAAATGAATGCATATGCTGAATAAACTGATGCGCCTTTTAATATATTGAACGTTTCTGCTTCCGATATTTAAAACCTGGTAAAATTTTGTGAGCTTTGAATACTCTCCTGTCAGGCTGTCAGCTGAATCATATTTATCATATGTTGACACAATCATAAATGTATAAGGCTCGGTAGGGACGCTTTTATATATAGCTTAATTTTAGCTTGCTATACTAAGTCCGATGTGGTCTAGTGGTTAGGATTTCTGGTTTTCACCCAGACGGCCCGGGTTCGATTCCCGGCATCGGAGCTTTAATTTTTGATCGGGTGAAACATGTAACATGTCATGAAGTAGATATGCAGGATTCACAGAATCATCTAAGCGAATAAATTGCAATTAATTCTCGCAGCGTATGTTATGCAGTTTGCATCTGCCGTTGTGAAATTGTGCCTTAAAATGTCAATGAAACAGACCGGAATGAGATTGGTGACCATCACACCTGCATAAGAATGTACTTTCGTAAATAATGATTTTCTGTTTTAAAGTCATGTTGATGTTTATGCATTTCTTGTCATTTAGTCTGTTGTTATGGCATCATCCCTCGGGGTATAAGTTAGATACGATAACTAACATAATTCCATGTGTTTGCTACTCTATCTCTTCGATTCCTCTCCATTACTTAATGGCAGCACATTGCAGGAGCTATTCACTCCTGGCACACTTATACAGTGCGTTATCAACAATCTAGTGGTATATATATAGTGTTCAAGATTGACCTCTAAAGAGAGAAGAGTATATTTGAAATGATAGTATCAAATAAATTTCTCTTGGCGTGAATTTACATTGATGCACACTACCCGTGGATGATACAGTTATGTGCCGCGTACTCTATTGGCCGCTACTCAATTGATTAATCAACTTTGAAAGAGACGAAAAAGAAATGCATCGGCCGGGAATCGAACCCGGGCCGCCCGCGTAACAGGCGAGCATTCTACCACTGAACCACCGATGCTTATAACTACTATATGTTTAACTTGAACATATAAGGACACATGTTACCTGATATGTATGGTATATAGCATGTTAATTATACTGACGTTGTCGGCAGAAACACGACACAAATATATTTGACAAGTCAGAGGAAATCGACGCTAATTTAGATCCCATTTGTTCAGCCGCAATGTAATCTCAGCTCGATCGTGGTTGGAATATAATGACCAGAAATATGCTACTGTCGGCTTCGTGTATAATTTGAAACTTACCGAAGTTAAAATCGTGATATGAAAGGGGGGGGGATAATTAATTAAGTCTTTCAAAGGAGAATTAATAGCGAAATGAAAATTCTGTAACGTGACATGATTTTCAGTTGTGGTTTCATATGACAGACACATATTAGTCATTAATTCAACTGTATATATGCTGAATAAACTGATGCGCCTTTTAATATATTGAACGTTTCTGCTTCCGATATTTAAAACCTGGTAAAATTTTGTGAGCTTTGAATACTCTCCTGTCAGGCTGTCAGCTGAATCATATTTATCATATGTTGACACAATCATAAATGTATTAGGCTCGGTAGGGACGCTTTTATATATAGCTTAATTTTAGCTTGTTATACTAAGTCCGATGTGGTCTAGTGGTTAGGATTTCTGGTTTTCACCCAGACGGCCCGGGTTCGATTCCCGGCATCGGAGCTTTAATTTTTTGTGATCGGGTGAAACATGTAACATGTCATGAAGTAGATATGCAGGATTCACAGAATCATCTAAGCGAATAAATTGCAATTAATTCTCGCAGCGTATGTTATCATGCAGTTTGCATCTGCCGTTGTGAAATTGTGCCTTAAAATTTCAGTGAAACAGACCGGAATGAGATTGGTGACCATCACACCTGCATAAGAATGTACTTTCGTAAATAATGATTTTCTGTTTTAAAGTCATGTTGATGTTTATGCATTTCTTGTCATTTAGTCTGTTGTTATGGCATCATCCCCTCGGGGTATAAGTTAGATACGATAACTAACATAATTCCATGTGTTTGCTACTCTATCTCTTCGATTCCTCTCCATTACTTAATGGCAGCACATTGCAGGAGCTATTCACTCCTGGCACACTTATACAGTGCGTTATCAACAATCTAGTGGTATATATATAGTGTTCAAGATTGACCTCTAAAGAGAGAAGAGTATATTTGAAATGATAGTATCAAATAAATTTCTCTTGGCGTGAATTTACATTGATGCACACTACCCGTGGATGATACAGTTATGTGCCGCGTACTCTATTGGCCGCTACTCAATTGATTAATCAACTTTGAAAGAGACGAAAAAAGAAATGCATCGGCCGGGAATCGAACCCGGGCCGCCCGCGTGGCAGGCGAGCATTCTACCACTGAACCACCGATGCTTATAACTACTATATGTTTAACTTGATCATATAAGGACACATGTTACCTGATATGTATGGTATATAGCATGTTAATTATACTGACGTTGTCGGCAGAAACACGACACAAATATATTTGACAAGTCAGAGGAAATCGACGCTAATTTAGATCCCATTTGTTCAGCCGCAATGTAATCTCAGCTCGTGGTTGGAATATAATGACCAGAAATATGCTACTGTCGGCTTCGTGTATAATTTGAAACTTACCGAAGTTAAAATCGTGATATGAAAGGGGGGTGGGGATAATTAATTAAGTCTTTCAAAGGAGAATTAATAGCGAAATGAAAATTCTGTAACGTGACATGATTTTCAGTTGTGGTTTCATATGGCAGACACATATGAGTCATTAATTCAACTGTATATAGTCGACTCAGTATGGCACATATGTTTGAATGCATATGCTGAATAAACTGATGCGCCTTTTAATATATTGAACGTTTCTGCTTCCGATATTTAAAACCTGGTAAAATTTTGTGAGCTTTGAATACTCTCCTGTCAGGCTGTCAGCTGAATCATATTTATCATATGTTGACACAATCATAAATGTATTAGGCTCGGTAGGGACGCTTTTATATATAGCTTAATTTTAGCTTGCCATACTAAGTCCGATGTGGTCTAGTGGTTAGGATTTCTGGTTTTCACCCAGACGGCCCGGGTTCGATTCCCGGCATCGGAGCTTTAATTTTTTTGATCGGGTGAAACATGTAACATGTCATGAAGTAGATATGCAGGATTCACAGAATCATCTAAGCGAATAAATTGCAATTAATTCTCGCAGCGTATGTTATGCAGTTTGCATCTGCCGTTGTGAAATTGTGCCTTAAATTGTCAATGAAACAGACCGGAATGAGATTGGTGACCATCACACCTGCATAAGAATGTACTTTCGTAAATAATGATTTTCTGTTTTAAAGTCATGTTGATGTTTATGCATTTCTTGTCATTTAGTCTGTTGTTATGGCATCATCCCCTCGGGGTATAAGTTAGATACGATAACTAACATAATTCCATGTGTTTGCTACTCTATCTCTTCGATTCCTCTCCATTACTTAATGGCAGCACATTGCAGGAGCTATTCACTCCTGGCACACTTATACAGTGCGTTATCAACAATCTAGTGGTATATATATAGTGTTCAAGATTGACCTCTAAAGAGAGAAGAGTATATTTGAAATGATAGTATCAAATAAATTTCTCTTGGCGTGAATTTACATTGATGCACACTACCCGTGGATGATACAGTTATGTGCCGCGTACTCTATTGGCCGCTACTCAATTGATTAATCAACTTTGAAAGAGACGAAAAAGAAATGCATCGGCCGGGAATCGAACCGGGCCGCCCGCGTGGCAGGCGAGCATTCTACCACTGAACCACCGATGCTTATACCCACCAAACACGGAACATTTTAGAAACGTTTTTTAAAGGTTTCAAATAAGTTAGTGTCGAAAAAACGTTTTAGAAATGTTTTTAAAAGGTTAAATTGAAACGTTTTCTGTAACTATAGTAGAAATGTTTCTGCAAACATTTTTTAAACGTAAAAAAAATATGTTTTCCAAAATGTTTTTGATGAACATAAATAATACATTTTAAAACAACGTTTTAAATTTGTTTTTAATAATGTTTCAAAATGTTTTTTTAAATAGAATAGAAAACTTTATAAACCATGTTTCTCATATTGCCACAATAATTTTGTTAATAATAACTTTCAATTTTTGATTTACAAAATGTCATCTTTGATCTTCAAAATGTTATTATTATCTGAGAACAGTATATCCAATATATATGTTCCTGTTATTATATACGTTTAAAAAAAATTTGGCGCCTTGAAACTGGTTTCTTTTCTTTAGAACCGGAAACCAGTGTAACATATTAGATAGTTTCGTATTTTATTTCTATATTTTCCTTTATCGCACCTCTAAAGTATTATAATATTAGAAGATTGACATTTCAATTAAGAAAATGTATTATTTACGATAATAATTGGTATTAAAGCAGAAATTTTCACTAGATTTAATTTGTTCGAAACTTCCGGGTACTCTCACCGCCTTTTTTAAACCGGGAAAACAACGACACCAAAGACAAAGTTTTTACGAATACCTTGCAGTCATTACTTGTCGACATTTAGATTGAGATTGTTGGCTTTAATATAACGGAACAAAATACAGAATTGCGTTCAGTCTAAGAGGTAATTATAAAATCATTTAAAAGTCCATGTATTTTGTAGAAATTGAGATTAATTGTTGCATTATTTTCTCCATGACATTTTGTGATGGAATTGCATGAGTCTATTAACAGATTTAACCGTACAGGCTTACAATGATAATTTCACATTCACCACTGCATCATATGTCATTTTGTCATGCCTCATGGGCTACTGCAGTGGCGGATCCTGCCATTTTAAAAAATGGATAAATGGGGGGTTCCAACCAAATGTCCCCATTCATTTATAACGAAAACCCATGAGACGATGATACATTGATCGTCAAGGAAAGTGGTTATAACCCCCTAGAACCTCCTGGATCCGCCACTGTACTGGTTTGATTTTCACATGAGTTAAATAAAAACAAGTCTCAGAAAACACCATAAGGCATAATTAATTATTTTAACTAGCACAGTCAAATAATATAAATGACATTTTGTACAGCTTTCTGATGTGAATATAAGAAATATGAACGCCTTTCTTACTTCCAAGCAACAGCAAAAATCTACATTTATAGTATCAAAGTGAAGTACTTGAACTCTTGCATGTGCCAAGTACACATGTCACGTGTCCATTGTCAGTAGTCCAAACAATTATGACGTCTTGAAAGGCTATTATATCTATGTTTATGGGTCATCGTAAATTCCCCTTTTTCTATTTTTAGATACATGTATATATATAACTTGTTTGTCTGTTCACTTTTCGCAGGGATCGTTTTTCTTGTTCTTGAGACTCAATGTCCAGACTTGGATATTTAAACCTCGCCTGGTCAGTATTTCTTTAGATTGGGAAAACTTTCGTACTGGTTAGTTGTACTTTAAATTTCATTTTATTCGTATTTCAATGGTTGACTAAAATATTTCTTACTTACATTTGATATATTTCTTTTCGGTTTTAGAGTCAAACATTTCTAAATTATTAATTTACGTTTCCGTTCCAAAATAAATAAAAAGAATTGTACACTAGCTAGATATTTTATGATTTCAGGTTAATAAAGAGATGGGGTTCATTTTGAAAGCGATATTTAGAAAGATGGTTAATCCGAGGGATATTTTAGAGTAACGGTCGTCAATCTTCGGAATTGTTCCTGCCTTACTCTGAAATAGAATTATGTATTATCGCATATTTTGTTTAAGGTCTTGAACTGGTCAATGATATTGAAAAATGTGTTTCAGACATTGCTCTGGTTGGACCGAGAATTAAACGGGAATAGAATTAATGCGATGTTTTTTATGCCCCACCTACAATAGTAGAGGGGCATTATGTTTTCTGGTCTGTGCGTCCGTTCGTTCGTCCGTCCGTCCGTTCGTCCCGCTTCAGGTTAAAGTTTTTGGTCGAGGTAGTTTTTGATGAAGTTGAAGTCCAATCAACTTGAAACTTAGAATACATGTTCCCTATAATATGATCTTTCTAATTTTAATGCCAAATTAGAGATTTTCCCCCCATTTTCACGGTCCACTGAACATAGAAAATGATAGTGCGAGTGGGGCATCCGTGTACTATGGACACATTCTTGTTTTTTACTGGATTGATTTTGTTCCCTAGTACATGGAATTACGAGGTTCATGTTCTAGTCTAACAAAGTCGATGGGAACCGGTGGGTATATTTATTTTATCTCGGAAGGCGGGACGTCATGAACTTGATTGATTGAGGTTAGTTTTGTTGGGGACAACTAGTGTACAGCTCTTCATATTTTAAGTTTTTCCTATCGAAGGTCGGTGGTTTCTCCGGGCACTCCGGCTTCCTCCACCAATAAAAACTGGCCGCCACGAAATAGCCCAAAAGCGGTGCTTAAAAGTGGCGTTAAAACACCAAAAATCAAATCATATTTTAAGTAAACGGACACCTCTTAAATTCTAGTATCTTATTATTTTTATATGCTTTAATTTGTGCCCAGTAGGTAGGTAATTATACGTGACAAGAGGATTTTTGTATGCGGGACATGTAAAATTACATAAAGTAATAAAAAATTAAAGTACAAATTTAGAAAAATATTATACATTGTAGGTTACTACCCAGCACTGTAGTCTTAGATCTGCCTTTTAAAAATTATTGATGAATGTTTCACTGCAATGCAAAAATTAACACTTCAAACCAACGCAGTCTATGTGAAATTTCATGTATATTTTAACTAAATTTTGATGTTTAAAAGACTTAATGTGTTCAGGTTTAACTGATTTACAGGCATGACAGGTGCAATACTTTATGGAAGAAATATATCTGTGAACAATTCCAAAATGTATTCCTGATCTTAAGTCATTCTAAACTGACATCCTTTTTGCTGGATGTTCTGAAAATTTCACTTAGGCTGCCAAGGTTTCACAAATAACTTTTGCTTGCATGTCTGATTAAATTTTTTTTTATTTAACATGTTTAACATCCAACAAAGATCTGTTACTACTGGTTATAAATGATGTTTTGAACCACACTGACTGCTTATAAAAATTTTGTGTAACATATTTAAAGTGGTTATAAGTACAAAATTCATTTTTGTCGAGCCTTCGACTTTAGTCAAAAAAGCGAGACATAGCGATCCTACATTCCGTCGTCGACGGCGGCGTCCACAAATATTCACTCTGTGGTTAAAGTTTTTGAAATTTTAATAACTTTCTTAAACTATCCTGGATTTCTACCAAACTTGGACAGAAGCTTGTTTATGATCATAAGAGAGTATCCAGAAGTAAATTTTGTAAAAATAAAATTCCATTTTTTCCTTATTTTACTTTTAAATGGGCTTAAATTTTCTGCCAGGAAACAACACATTCACTCTGTGGTTAAAGTTTTTAAAATTTTAATAAATTTCTTATACTATTTTGGATTTGTACCAAACTTGGACAGAAGCTTGTTTATGATCAAAAGCTAGTATCTAGAAGGAAATTTGGTAAAAAAATAAATCCATTTTTTCCGTATTTTACTTTTAATTGGACTTAGATTTTCTGCCAGGAAACAACACATTCACTCTGTGGTAAAAGTTTTTAAAATTTTAATAACTTTCTTATACTATTTTGGATTTGTACCAAACTTGGACAGAAGCTTGTTTATGATCAAATGCTAGTAGGAAATTTTGTTTTCTTCCAGTTAACATTACATTCAGTCTGCAGTTAAAGTTTTAAACATTTATTAGATTCATAAACTATCCTGGATTTTTACCAAACTTGGACAGAAGCTTCTTACAATCAAAAGATAGTATCAAGAGGAATATTTTATTGATTTACTTCCTCATTTTTGTTGAGCCTGCGATTAACAGAAAAGTAGGGAGACACTGGGTTCCGCGGAACCCTTACAAATTTTTATTATACCATCACAGTATGAAGATTGTAGTGGTCCTAGTCATGCCATTCAGGATCCTTTTTCGGTTAAAAATTTAGAATGCAACAGTAGCTATGATCATCAGAGCAAATGCCCTAGTTTAAAAGTGAAAACATTCAAGATTAGCATATTTTGTACTCCAATTATTGGTCCGGTAGAGAGGCTATTTCAAATTGTATATACTTATCATTGACCATTGATGACACCATACCATAATATTTAATAAGGGATAAATATACAAATGTAAATTTGCATGTTTGCATGAGTTTTGTTGTTCTTTACAGTATGGATGATACCTGCACAAGTAGAAAACAATACAGAAAAGAATACAAGAGACAGTGGATAGCTGCTTCAAGAGCTTTGAGGCAGTCGTCTAGTCATGCTATTACCCAAGAAAACTTATTTAACAATTACAACAGTGATGTTGAGCATCACTTCAATCATGAACAAGAAGATGAAGATGAGGGCAGCCTATGTAGTTCATCATTCAATACTTGTCCACAGTTGGCGTCACATGAACCGGAAGAAATAGTTCCAGTATCAGATAACAGTTTTCCTACAATTGATCTTGAAGAAGATGATTCTGATTTGTTTCACTTTCATTCAATAACCACAGACCTAGAAAATGTTTTGGACTCTGATGAAGAAGATTTTGAAATTGAAAAAGATACTATTTTAGCAAATGATCTTGCTCAATGGGTGAATGAAAATTCCATTGAACATAATGCTGTTGATGCTCTTCTAGGTGTCTTAAAAAAGCATGGACACTCTTCATTGCCATTGACTGCCAGAACATTGTTAGGAACTATGAAAAATGTAACAACAGAAATTAAATCAGGCATGGAATATATTTTTTTTGGTATAGTTAAACAGCTGCAATCTTGTTATTCTTCGCTCTCAGAAGAAAAACAGAGTGAATTGTCAGAAGTTAGCTTATCATTCAATATTGATGGTCTGCCATTGTTCAAAAGCACTAACACATCTCTGTGGCCTGTCATTTGTAAGGTTCACATCAAGCCTGTTCAAATTTTTCCAGTTGCCCTAACATTAGGAAGATCTAAGCCATCAAATCTAGATTTTTTGAGAGAAACTATAAGAGAATTAGACAATGTACTTCAAAATGGATTTCCTTCTGGTAATCGCACTATTAAAGTGAATTTGAAAGGCATAGTGTGTGATGCTCCTGCAAGAGCCTTTGTCAAAGGAACTAAACTATACTGCGGCTACTACGGCTGTGATAAATGTTCCCAAAAAGGAAATTGGATGGGTAGGATGACTTACCAAGATATTAATAACTTGAGCTTAAGAACAAATGAAACATTTAGAAACTCTTTAAATCAAGAACATCACAATTATCTCTCTCCATTTTGTGATTTACCAATGGACAAATTAGACATGATTAAACAGTTTCCTTTAGATTACATGCACCTAGTATGTCTTGGTGTAATGAAGAAGTTACTTATAACTTGGAAAGAGGCAAATTTGAAGTTAGACTGTCCAATCAACAAGTTCAAGAAATAGGTCGCAAACTAGTTAGATTACGATCATTTGTTCCTGAATTTTTTGCCAGAAAACCGAGAAACTTGGAAGAAATTGATCGATGGAAAGCCACTGAATTCAGGCAGTTTCTTCTGTACACTGGCAAAATTGTCTTGAAAGACATTTTGAGGTCAGATATGTATAAGAATTTCATGGCATTAAGTGTTGGAATATCAATATTGGTATGTTCAAGTTCAGTCCAAAATCATGCTGACTATGCACACAATCTGCTCGAGTATTTCGTTGAAAGTGCAAGAATAATTTATGGTCCAGAGTTTTTGGTTTACAATGTACACAGCTTACTTCATATTACAGACGAGGCTAAAGAATATGGAAATTTAGATGAATGTTCAGCATTTGCGTTTGAAAACTATTTACAGAAATTAAAAAAAATGGTAAGATCAGGAAGGAGTCCCATGGTACAAATTGTGAAAAGATTAGATGAGCTGGAAAAATTCAATTGTACCAAGAGAGAAGAAAGTTTTCAAAGGTCAACTGTTCTAAAATTTAAACAACCAAACAATGCTTTTGTCATGGACAATAACCAGTGTTGTGAAATCATTTCAAGGACTCAACAAGTTGATCCAAATGATCCTGAAAAATTATTGTTGCTGTGTAGAGTTTATGAAAGATCAGAACCACTTTTCCGTGCACCTTGTGATTCGAGACTGATTGGGGTTTATAAAGCCTCACCAAGAAATACTAGGATGAAGCTCCTGTCCCCTGACAAGCTGGGCAAAAGGGCAATGCTCATAGATATGGACCAGAATGAACCAGTAGCATTTTTAACTATACTGCATGAAATGTAATGTGAGTAAGTAAAAATAAATAGAGCTAATATCTCCTTTATAATGTACATAATTACATTTGATATGTTAAAAATTTACTATACATGTAGTAAAAAACGTCAAATTTCTTTTTCGATCAGACAAACTCTCAAATTGTTTGGCACAGACTGTGTTTATTAATAACATGTATGCAAGACTTGTCAAAGCTCTACCCACAGAAGTAAATCTCCAACTGGTGAGACGAGCAGAAATTACTCGGTAATAAAATGTGTTCCCCAACGATAACATGGTTAAGTGCTGAAAGAAAAGGGTACATTGTACCAAATCATGTAAATGTGCATGTTCATGTTCATGTAGATATACATGTATTAATTACAGCAACATGCATGTACGTGTAATAGTGTAGAGAGCATGGTACAAATGTACATGTAGATAATACTAACACTTAAATGGAAAGCATTGTGCATTAAAGAATGACCATGCAATGAAGTACATTGTAGTTAACTTGGTAAGAAGATAATTTATATGTGACGTGAAGTACATTGTATTATGCAGATGAAATAGATTCTATCAATGTAGCCACCATGCACTGAAACATCATTTATGTGTATTTAATTGTACATGGTATTCAGTATTTAACTAGTTTTACTTTTCATTATCTTTCAGATGTCCAACCATAATGTGTATGTTGTTGTTGAGTTTCTAAGAGAAAAATCAGTTAGCGTGGTGCACTTAGCATGGCTCGAAGGATCTGGAGAGGTAATATAATGTTTGTAACTTTTAAAACATTCTTTTAAAAAATAACTGTATACTTTTTCATACATCCCTTATAGTATTAGTACAGTAGTTTTCCTCAGTGTTAGTACTGCCGGTCATCAAGTTTCTAAATCACATCCCGTCCATAATTACTTTAACACCTGTCTACAGTACAGTTTATGAACATCTTAGTGTATTTTAATTTTATGTTAAAAAAATAGATTTTCACTACATACTATACTTTTGTGTATTCATTTATTTTTGTTGATTGGCTGAAGTCTCTACAAGTCTATAGAAATTTTGTATTAGTTGAATATTTAACTTCATGGTTCTCCAGTCCAGGAAAAGGTAATATCAAGCTTACAATTATCCGTGTCAAAAGTCTGTGATGTGAAAATCAACTATTGTGTTGATAAATTATGAGTTTGAGGTTTGTTTACTTTATATTTCTAGGATGCAGTTTGTTATTGGCCCCAACCACAATAAATATTACCCAAAGAATTAGAAGAGGAGAGACCAGATAAGGAAAGGTGGAGCGTCAACCCTATTAGAACTTTTCATCATACAGGTAAACAAATTGATGGGCTAGAATACAGTTTATCAGGGAAGGATATATATTTTTTTTTTAAACTTAGGGCATAGATAGAAATTTTACATAGAATTAAGAAGGTATGGCATGAGAGCCAATGAGACAACTCTCCATCCAATATATATATGCATATTTTTTTTTGCATTTTAACTGCACCAAAAAAAGCAAGTTACTAAAGATGCCTGCCTTGATCTGTCATTATCAAAAAGTGGCTAAGCAATTATTTCCAACACTCCTTTAAGCTTACCTAACTCAAATAGACTAGTTAAGACATACATACAAGTATTGTATAACCATGCATGATTATTGGTTATGTTTTCACTTTATTGTTTATAGTTATTACATGTATTTCATAATCATTCATGACTTTTTTTAAAGTAAAAGACAAACATTTTGATATATGAACAAGTAAATTGTTAATACATACATGTTCATTTACATTTTAACAGATGACTATGATAAAGCAGATCAATACTGCAAAAAGGTTGAAGTTACGAGTAATGTCGAGTCAGACATAGAGCAAGAAGTGGAACAGGGAAGAGTAATAAATAAGCCTGACAGATTAATCTCTGATGATTCTGATGGAAATAATAGAGGTAGGTATATTTGGTGAAAAGCTATTTTATATGTCTTAAACAATATTTTCAAGAGAACACACATGCGTGAAATTCTCTATAGCAGATTAGACACTTAATCATAAAATGCAAAATGATTTCATGCTAAATAAAACAAGTGCAACTATTATTTGAAACAAAACTAATCTCTGAAATGAGTCTGCAATTACTTGTACTTTAGTATTGTCACAAAACAATAGTTTTAATTTTATCTTCTAAATCGAAAGAAACGCCTCAGATGGCTAAGCAATTTTCCATTTTGAATAATTAAAACCGTTTCATTTTAACTGTTGCCTTCCTTAACTGTTCTTGGACGTTTTAGAATAATGGGAAGAAAATTCATGAAGTAAGTGAGATTTAACAGTCAAAACAAGTTCGTTGAGTGAAATTTTGACATCGATTTTTTTAAAAGGACACTCTACTTTGAAGTTATCTCAAAATGACTAAAATTACGTGAAAATTTCTAGATCCTTGTTCATGTGCTCATTCATAGCACAGCTGTTGATTCTCTAATTTATTTGTAAAATTTCTTTCAGAAGAGCATGATAATGAAAAATTACCAGACTTACATGTACAAAAGCAGAAAAGGTTTAAAAAGACAGCGTGAAGAAAAGATTCTGATGATGGTATGTTTTCCTATTCCACCCTTGTAATGAGTCTCCTTTTCTATCAGGCTCTGACATAATTGTGCACCATTCATATCAGCTTAAATTATAGCAGTTATTTTATGGTGAGGGTTGTACTTTCCTATGTTAGTCTTAATAGGATTCTTATTTCGTCCTTTTACACTCTGTAATCTGTTACAAATGCTCTTTTGTCGGGTTGTTGTCTCTGACATATTCCCTATGACCCATATGGCCAAGAGCTTTTGTACACATAAAAGGTGCAATTTTGTATAGGATATGTAATACATCCTTGAATTAAGACATAAGCCCAATCTATTGTACACCAAGATTTGATAGTTTTTCCAAAATTATAGACTTCCATGATTTTGAGGGTCTCTCACAAATTTACCTTATCATATGGTTAAGCATTAGAAATGAAGGATATATGATTATGTTCAATGGCATTTTGGTGTAAATATTGATATAAAATGTATATTGTAGAAGAAAGTGGACAGGAACCAAGAAAAAACTTCCAGCTGCACCCAAGGCTCCTACATTTATACCAAACAGAGATGGGTCAAGGACACAGAACTCAAGTCCTACTCCTAGGCCTGATCAATCTAGCCTCATTTCACCTAATAGAGATGTATCAAGAGGACATACCTCAAGTTCTTCATGTAGGCCTGATCAATCTAGGCTAATTTCACCTAATAGAGATGTATCAAGAGGACTTAACTCAAGTCCTACATATAGGCCTGATCAATCATTGGTGGTTACACCAAATAGAGATGTCTCAAAAAGACAGGACTCAACATATAGGCCTGTTCCGTCTACTAGTGGCCGATCCAGACAAGATTCCTCATGTAGTAAGTGTTCTATGGCATTTTTATGATGTATGTATCATTCTAGAGACATACATTTATGTAATGATGAGCACTTTTAACTCTTTTAAATAGATAATTGTTTAATTACCAAGTAAAATGTGACAGGCTTGTGAATGCTATAATTTAGTACTCACATTTTCAAAAATAAAAATCACATTTTGGTCTGAAATACTGTATAGTGTATGTCATGTATGTTAAATTTCTTGATTTTCTGTAAATAAGGTATACAAAACTTTATCATGTTTTAATAACTCCTTATACGTGAACATAATTGCAGGCAATAATTTCTGATTTTCCAGAACATCATTACCAGTATGTCTGTCCCAAAAATTTGTGAAGATGACATTAAACCTTCAGTTGATTATATGTTTAGTTAGCAGGTACAAGACATGTAGTTTTTATTTCACCCAGTGTATTTATGTATGAGATAAAAAAAATATGCACTTCATACCAAGACAATTGTAGAACTTACTTTCATCATAGAAATAGGCTATTTGATATTTTTTCCAGCTCAGCAGCTGAATTCTCTAAGATTTTTATCAATTTGTCTTGTAGACTGTCAAACTGTTATTGTACAAAAATTAAGAACATTAGAGGATGGCATCAAAGAAATTAAAACTGCCATTGCACAGCTGGCTGCAACAGGAAATGGTGGTGTTGTGGCCACTAATATTGTGGAAGATGTTATTCAGCACCCCATCAACTATATACATGAAATGAGGGACCTTGCTGATAAAATGAAAGATGATCATTTCAAGAATAAACTTGTAAGTTGGTGTCTCTGATTATTCCAATATGGTTACTGTTCTCTTTGACATCACTTTAAAAAGACTTTCTTTAGGTTTTTATCAAACTGATGCACTCTAATTTCACTTATGTTTGTATTTTTGAATTCATAGGTTAAATGCATAGAGCATACATAATTGGAGATACAAATTGAAAGAGTCTGTTTATGCATTGTTGTGTAAGTTATCTTAGAAAATCTAATGAGTCGCAAACATTTAATTTCACGGAAAATACATAAATAACAACATGACTAAATTGTAATTTTGTAGGTCCAGTATTTGGTGTCACAAGGTGGTCACAGCCATTCAGACTGTATTAGACGGATGATGAAGAAGTGTGGCACCAATCAATTATGGGCCAAATACAGTTTAAAGGGGCAAAAGGGGAAAGAGGCATTCACAGGTCACCCTTTGTGCAGGATAATCATGAGTAAGTTGATTAGGAAAATATGTGGAACATTTAAAAGCCAGTGCCATTAATATAGAATGAATTTTTCATCTGACTTTAATCTCAAAAAGAATTCATGTGATGATTTTGAATATCACGTTTCTCACTTATCCAGAAACAGAGTGCAAAGTTATATAAAATAATTATATATGTAGGACTCAAATCTATGGTGGGTCCCAGATCTACGGCAGAGTCTAAATCTATGGTAAATATGACGTCACGTCATCCCAAAACTATGGCAGATTTTTTTAATGTCCTAATCAATGGCAAGTTGATATTTCCTATTCTATGGCGGATTTTTGTTGTTTCCAAATATATGGCAAATTTTGTGCAAAATGAGGGCTTCTACAGGTACAGCAGATTTCGTCCTAATCTTTGGGTATTCCTTTAAACCATCCGCAAATCGTTGACAAGGGAAATACTTTCAACTGGAAGTTCAAATCTACAGGTTCAGCTATCTTTAGTGGCTGGGACAATTTTATATGGCATTATTCAATTGTGACATTTTCTGTTACCTTTTTTCCCTGGAAAATGATGCAATTTATCGATCTCCCATAGTGAAAAACAAAAATCTGCCACAGACTTGATTTGTTTGACATTTGTAACGTCACATATGCCATAGATTTGGAATCTGTCATAGATTTGAGTCCCAAATATATTTATATATATATATAAAAGTTCAATGAAGTTATATATAATAAGAAAATCTGTAATACTTTTTCAGAATGTTGTGCAAGAGTGTTTCCAAAATCAAAGGTTGCCGATATGGAGGAAGTATTAATTGACTTCCTCAAACAGGCCCCACACAAGCCAGGAGGACCAAAATATAAGGTATTTTCGATTGAATAGAATATCTTTTACATTTAACTGGAAGGTGTTATTTATTTAAAAGTTTATTTTTGCAATTTGAATACTTAGATAAATAAACTCATCATAGATACCAGGATTGAAATTTTATATTTACGCCAGACGCGCGTTTCGTCTACAAAAGATTCATCAGTGACGCTCGAATCAAAAATATTAAAAGGCCAAATAAAGTACGAAGTTGAAGAGCATTGAGGACCAAAATTCCTAAAAGTTTTGCCAAATACAGCTAAGGTAATCTATTCCTGAGGCAGAAAAGCCTTAGTATTTCAAAAATTCAAAGTTTTGTAAACAGTTAATTTATAATTATGAACATATCATGTTCTTGACAATAACATTATTGTCTTTATCCTGCAATTAAAACTTAGCGTTATGTTTGTAGCATTTGATTTTGACATGTAAAATATTATTTGTTTTTGCCCATCTTAATAATTACTTGATATGCAAAATTGCAGAAGTTTCCTTGATTGATTATATGAAATTTGCATACATGAGAGCTTGATTAAAGGGATTACAACAACTAACTGGGGCTAGAGTTATATGCTTTAATAGGGTGCTTGAAAGTACTGATTTTGTTAACAAATTACTTTTTATAATTTCAGAAACCTGTAAGAAAAGGACAGACCATAACACAAGATGAATTAGAGTCTGAGTCTCTGTTTAAGAGATATGTTATCTCCTGATCAAGGCAAGAACTTATTGTTTTTTTGTTATAAAGAATATCTCCCTTTAGAGCTTATGGTGTAATGATGAGTGTGCTCCCCTCAAGTGCAAAGGCCGTGGGTTTGAACCTCAACCCGGCCAAACCAATGATTGCTTCTCCCCAAAATTAGTTAGAGCAAAGACTTGTTGGCCCGTAATTAGAAAAAAGGGACATGTCTTCCTGCAAACATGCCTTGTGGGCTAAGAACCAAAAAATCTGTCACAACATGTTGGTCTATTTTAAGACAGGGTTAGTATTGATTTCTTATAATCATGTTCTCATCTAGAATATGCATTTGACTTGCAATTGGACATTTAACAACTATCCATCCAACCAAGCTTTTCTTCAATTAAACATGTGCAATACAGATAAAGAAATGTATGAAATACAAAACACTGCACAAATCAATTAAACCAAAGTAATGGTGGTAGCACTGATGCATCATTGTTACACAAATGTATTAAAAAGGTTTGTTGGAGGTTGAGAAAAACGTTTTCCAAAAAACCTTATTTCAACGTTTTCTGAATGTTCCAAAACAACGTTTCTTCAAAATGTTTTGAAACATTTAGGATAGTCTACAAATTTTGGTTTTAAAACGTTTTCTTAAAACATTCTAGAAACCAAAACAAAACATTTTAAAACGTTTATAAAATGTTGAATTGTTTGCTGGGCAACTCTCCATCCAAATAACAATTTATAAAAGTAAACCATTATAGGTCAATGTACGGCCTTCAACACGGAGCCTTGGCTCACACCGAACAACAAGCTATAAAGGGCCCCAAAAGTACTAGTGTAAAACCATTCAAACGGTAAAACCAACGGTCTAGTCTATATGAAAAACGAGAAACGAGAAACACGTATAAATTACATAAACAAACGACAACTACTGTACATCAGAATGCATATTATGCTGAATAAATGCGCCTTTATATTGAACGGTTTCTGCTTCCGATATTTACAACCTGGTAAAATTTTGTGAGCTTTGAATACTCTCCTGTCAGGCTGTCAGCTGAATCATATTTATCATATGTTGACACAATCATAAATGTATTAGGCTCGGTAAGAAGGCTTTTATAT